>VMDO01002490.1:0-166457 GCA_007922755.1 Pedetes capensis
GGGGGGGGGGGGCAAAAGGAACGGACGTGAAGCTACAAGGTCTTCCCTTTAAGCTACAGTGGGCCCGGGAGGCGGGCTGTGATGTTTCCCGGGGAAGGAACCGCACAAATCTATCTGTCATAAACCTTAACTGTGGCAGAGAGGCCCCGAGAGACTGGCTGGGTAACTTTGGTTCGTAGCTGTCGACCCCTGAATAAATAAATGCCACCTTCGTTTCCGTTGTCTCCTCGGGACTCTGTTGAGGGTTGTGCTTCGTTCTGATCTGAGGCCCTTATGTCTGGGCTTCTGTCGGGCCAGGAGCTTTTGGACAGCTTTTCTAAGCGGCGTCTATGCTTGTGTCCCGCGTCCTTGGAAGGGAGGTCCCAGTGCTTTACAATAGGCTGGATTTGGTTGGATTTGGTTTGATATTTTTTGGTAGACTGTCACAAGGGAAAAGGAAAATTTTGGATTACTTCAAGACCCCCGCTGCCCCCTCCCAACTGACTTAACGCGAATTGCGGCTGTGGAAATTGGAGTGTTGACTAGTGTGGAGAGAGTTGCTGATTTCATTCCTTTGAGTACAGTACTAGTAAAACCATTTAAGTATCAGCCAGAAGAGAGCTTTTGACATTTCAGTCGGTTCTCTTTAGACCTTTGGGGTACATAAAATGTCGGGTTCTCTGAATCTTATGGAATTTAGAATTTGTGCCAAATTAACTCTTCCGCAAATGTTTTAAATGAAAACATTTGGGAAATGTAAAGACTGTCACATGAATGGTTTTCTTCAAATTTTAAATGTTTAATTCATATCTTTAATACTAAACATTAATAAAGATAACATTGAAGCATAATTTTCAAGAGTAGAGAAACTATATATAGAAAGGAGACATGCTTTTAAAAAATGATCCATGAAATGTTGGTACTACGAGATGATGATGATGATGATGATGATGATGATGATGATGATGATGTTAATGTTAAGTTTTACTTGAGAGAGTTTCCTTTTTCCTGGTAGATAGCCATGAGAAGAAATGGGTAATTCCTCCACCTTGAAGTTCTGCAGTACAACATTCCCTTTAGTTTTAATGCTTTGAGTATTGAGGTTGATTATCTGGTTTCAGCCAAGTAGTACCTGAAAACAAGTTCTAATGTTTCTCTTTTATTTTGAAAATTCGTGATTTAATAAAATACGATCAACATTGTTTCTGTTGGCGACTCTATAATCAAAAGGATTAACTACCCAGTGGTAGATGCCCCCTCTCCAAGTTTATTTTATAAATATGTATTGATTTTTACTTAAAAAAAAAACAAAGCTGAATTAGATTATTTCAGAGTCTTCTGTGTTTCAGGCTGAGGAAAATTGAAGGTCTTTTCTTCCCTCTTGTTCTGCCTGATGTCTGTCTGCACAGAATTTTTTGTGGTTAAGAGTTTATTAAATACATTACAAGATTAAACATAAAGTAATCTTGATTCTTTTCAAAATGTGTGTACAGTGATAATAAAAAGGCTCAAGAAACTCAGAGATCTTTATCAGGTTATTAATGTAGGCAAATTTTGAGGAAAAGGAAAATATTTTTTGATGATTTTCATTAACATAGATATTTTGCTGTATATTAATTTGCTGCATATATTTCGTTTCCTTTTTGTCTTTCCTACATTGTAATGAAATTGTAAATTTAATTTTACAACTATTTGTTTTAAAGTAACAAATTTAGACAACTAAAAATGAGAACAGGTTTTTCATTTATCAAGTTAATACATTTAGATAATTAACAAATGACTAGAAGCCTTTTTAAATTCACAAATTTCCTAATGGACTTTCAATGTTAGGCTGCAGGTATAACTTTGAAATCCGACTCAAAATTCTAAACTTTTTGTTTTAAGACTTTTCTGCAAGTTAATATTCATTATTCTCAGACTGTCTTGTAAGACTGCTGTATACTATAGTCTATGGAAAACCGACTTTCACCTCCTAGTCTGAGAAAAGCCCACACTTGCGGGCTTATCCTGAAATTAACTCTCTTGTTTCAGTAGTAAAAATATGCTAACCATCCAGTTTATCATTAAATTGTTTTAGAAAAGGCATTAAGTTTTGTTTACTCCTTAGGTAGATATATAGAGGAGAGAAGCTGGCATATGTGGGCAAATATGTCACATATCTAATGGGCATATATATGTTACATATATAATGGATAGTTTAAAATAAGTACATATTTATGCAAAGAGATCCAGGGCTCAGTCATTTGATGATTTTGTTTGTTTGTTTTTTGTTTGTTTGAGACAGGGTCTCCCTATATAGTCCTGGTTGCCCTGGAACTCTCTATGTAAGACCAGGCTGGCCTTGAATCCCTGCTGATCCTCCTGCCTCCGCCTCCCTAGTGCTGGGATTAAGTGTGTGCCACCACACCTGGCTCATTTGCTGATTCTCACTTAAAATTCCCAGGTTAATTGTGCAAATGATATTTAACTTGTGTTTTGTTTAGAAACCTCATCAGTTGCCTCTGCACTGGGACCTTTAAGTCAATTCCTGGTGATAGTCACTTTTTTCAGGAAATTAGGGAACTCACAAACTTAAACTGTTTCAGAACCCCGGGACACAAATGTTTGGGCCAGAGGGCAAGAAATTTAAACTACAAAGTCGGGCCAGAAAGGCGGGCAGTTTGGAGCCCTGGGTATAGTGATCATCAGCACCGAAGAATGTCAGAGACAGGCATTCGGGCCCTTTCATCCGAATCTCTTTGGTCTTCTTACTGCCTTGAGTTCTTATTAGGGGGCAGGAGTTTGGGTGATTGAAAAGTAAATACTTGAGAAAGAGTAGCAGGCTTTTGTAAATCAGACTTCACCCGATCTTACTTTGGTTTACAAGTCGGAGTACAACACCCACCCCATTCTATGGAGACACGCTGCCACTTAGCCTTTTCAAGTGGCTGGGGTCTATCCAGGGTCCTGATCGCTACTGTGTGAGCCTGGAGGAGACACTGCTTCTTCATAGATGTTATTTCTGTTTGATAGAAAATACTCCAAAAATTCTTGTGTCCCCTTCCCAACAGACTTGGAGATAGAGCAGGGAGTATAGAAAAATCAGCACTGAAAGGACTCTGTGCAATACTAAAGGGTGCCTCCAAATTAAGAAGCTCTTTATGGGGCCCAGAGCCTAGATTTCTGTCTCTCAGAGTGAGTCTCCCCTTCAAGGAGCCATTTCAGAGTCCACTGGACACAAGATGCATGGTTCCAAGGCTCACAAAACTACTCCAGTGTGTTCTTTGGTGGCCAGGGTTCTTTGCCCTGCTTCTTCCTCTTTAGCGGGAAGTCATGTACTTCAGCCTGGAGCTGAAGTAGCTAATGCTGAGTAGGATGAGATGCTTGCTAAGAAAATAATGAATATATGACTATCTATCAGATGGGTTTGCCCCAAAAGTGAGATAATATATTATGGGACTTTGAGGGCTCATGCATTGACAAGGCATATATGCCCTTAAACTGTTACTAGTTTCTTGATTATCCTCCCTTTTGGGCATCCACGCGCTAGTTTGTTTCTGGAACTAAGAGTAGGGGAGGCAAGTTTCCTTACTTTTTTGGGTGAAGGGTAAGTGTTCAATGGAAGTGGAACTTACAGATGAATAGGCATAGTCTTAGGATGGGGACAGCAATCCATGTTGAAAAAGCCAGGGGTAAGGCCCCACGATCTGAATCCTCTCAGCCCTCTGCAGATGATGATGGGGGAGTATAGGATTCAAAGGGGTCCCCTGGAGATAGGCCTTTAGCTATGCCACAGCTGCCAGGGCTGCACACTGTAGTGAGGGAGTATGAGCATTCACTACCTACCTGGGAGGTGGAAAGTAGGCCTTAGATTATGCATCAGTTCTAGGAAGAAATAAACTATTTCCAAGCCCCTTCTTTACGCCTGAGCTTTTTTATGTGATCACAGAAGATCCCCTTTTGGTATCATCCTCCAAAGATTCATTGGTTATTTACTGGTCGGTAACTTAGCTGTCTGCCCCAAACCAGCGATTATTTAACGTTTTACTTTTTTGTGGGGTAGGGGGCCTCAATGACATAAGTTTATGGGAGGAAAAGTAAAAGGGGCTAGTGAACCTGCTTTAATGAATCCCGTAAGGAACTGCGTTTCCCAGGAAATTCCTGACATTTTTAGCTTATGAATTTCCGAAAGCCTGCTTAGTTTCTTCTCCATTCTGGGTTCTTCTAGAGGGGAAGGAGAGTGGGCTACGGTCTGAATGCTCAGCAGGGCCTGGTTCATCTGCAGAGCTGGCCGTCAAACCAGGCTGGGCTCAGCCCTGAGCAGGGTGCCCCCCTTCCCCAAATCTCGGATGGAAGAGGGGGAGTTGACAGGCAGTCGTGGTCCCAAGGGGGCTAGTTGAAGGTTTTGGGGTGAGTGTGAGGTTTCTTTTTGATTGTTGTTTGGGAGTAAGGGCAGCGCCTACAGGAATAGGCACTGCGGGCACCCGAGCCCTGGTGCGGCTACTGTCCTCCGCTTGGCTCCCCCCGCCGGTGAGTGCGCCCGCCCGCCTGCCCGACTGTGCGGGGCTGCGGTTGGGGGGAGGGGGGAGCGGGATCATCTGAGGCCAGAGCCGCTGCCGTGCGCGGGGAGGGGGAGTGGCGGGATAGAGGGGAGGAAGAGGGGAGGGACAGGCTAGGTGTCTGCTGCTCCGCGCCACTGCTGCCGGAGCCCCGTCCTCATCCCCAGCAGCCCCCCTCTGCAGCTAAGGGTTACCACCGCACCACCTTCTTTTCCTCGCCTGCCTCTGCAGCCAGGGCTCTGCGGTAGGAGACAACCCAGCCGGGTGTCGGGCGGGCCTGTCTGGGTTTGGGTCTAGATCTGGCTGAGGCCCGCATGGGAGGGGGTGGCTGAGACTCGGTGTCCCTTCTGCAGCGGACTCTGCTGTGCTGCGCAGGCCTCTCCCTGCACATCTTCTCTTTGGGGTCACTAGAAAGCAGAGCTCAGGCCTATTCCCTAGCCTTAGTGTATAGCAGACCCCTTCTCACCCTAGTCTCCCAACTCTTCAGGCCAAGGCCCCTTAGGGTCTGGCCAACAGCAACAGCCACAGTCGTGGTGGTGGCAGTGGCTGCGGTGGCAGCAGAGCTACGACGCGGCTTGTCCTGTTCCCTCCCCCTCTCAGCGAGGGGTGTAGGATGAAGGCGGCTGGGTGGGCGCCTCCTGGCGGTCGGGCAGTAGGGGGCTAGAATCGGGAAAGGGGCTCAGGTCACGTGCCGGCGGGCGGGTGGGCGCGTACAGTAGGGCGCCCTGCTACTGTACTGGGGAGTCAGTACCCTGTTACCGGGTCTCGTCTGTCTCGTCTCTCCCGCAGATCTCGCGAGAGTGGCTGACTGGCTGTGGGGGTTGCGGCGGCAGCAGGCGGAGCCGGGGAGGGAAAGCAGCGGCGGCTGAGGCGACTGAGGCGGCGGGCGGAGCGGCAGGCGGCGGCGGCGGCGGCGGCGGCGCGGCGGCGGCGGCGGCGGCGGCGGCGGCGGAGCGCAGCATCATGGCGGACCGAGACAGCGGCAGCGAGCAGGGTGGTGCGGCACTGGGCTCGGGCGGCTCCCTGGGGCACCCGGGCTCGGGCTCAGGCTCCGGCGGGGGCGGTGGTGGCGGCGGGGGCGGAGGCGGCAGTGGCGGCGGCGGCGGCGGGGCCCCGGGGGGGCTGCAGCACGAGACGCAGGAGCTGGCCTCCAAGAGGGTGGACATCCAGAACAAGCGTTTCTACCTGGACGTGAAGCAAAACGCCAAGGGCCGCTTCCTGAAGATTGCTGAGGTGGGCGCGGGCGGCAACAAGAGCCGCCTCACACTCTCCATGTCAGTGGCCGTGGAGTTCCGCGACTACCTGGGCGACTTCATCGAGCACTACGCACAGCTGGGCCCCAGCCAGCCGCCCGACCTGGCCCAGGCGCAGGACGAGCCACGCCGGGCGCTCAAGAGCGAGTTCCTGGTGCGCGAGAACCGCAAGTACTACATGGATCTCAAGGAGAACCAGCGTGGCCGCTTCCTGCGCATCCGCCAGACGGTCAACCGGGGGCCCGGCCTGGGCTCCACGCAGGGCCAGACCATTGCGCTGCCCGCGCAGGGGCTCATCGAGTTCCGTGACGCTCTGGCCAAGCTCATCGACGACTATGGAGTGGAGGAGGAGCCGGCCGAGCTGCCCGAGGGCACCTCCTTGACTGTGGACAACAAGCGCTTCTTCTTCGATGTGGGCTCCAACAAGTACGGCGTGTTTATGCGAGTAAGCGAGGTGAAGCCCACCTACCGCAACTCCATCACCGTGCCCTACAAGGTGTGGGCCAAGTTCGGACACACCTTCTGCAAGTACTCGGAGGAGATGAAGAAGATTCAAGAAAAGCAGAGGGAGAAGCGGGCTGCCTGTGAACAGCTCCACCAGCAGCAGCAGCAACAGCAGGAGGAGACCGCCGCTGCCACCCTGCTACTGCAGGGTGAGGAAGAAGGGGAAGAAGATTGATCAAACTGAATGGAAAAACACATACACACGCATACACACACACACACACACACACACACACACACAGAGTCACACACAGAGAAAATATACTGTAAAGAGAGAATAAAAAGTTAAAAAGTTAAAAAAAAAGAAAAAACTGTAACTCCAAGGGAGCACCACCCACCTCCACCAACTGACAGTTTCTCTTCTTGACTTGCCACCCATCGCTGGATGTTGTCCACTTTATCCACCATATAAAACAGTAAGCAGCTGCTAAAAACAAAAAACAAAAAAAATACAAAAGTAATAACATTATATGAACTGTGTTTCCTACTTGATTAAAAATATAAAGAACTGAGTGTTTATTTCCCTAATTAACCAAGAACTTTTGTACACGTTTAAGCTATTATTATTAAAAGTGTTTGCAAAATGGTCAAGATTATAATATTGCTGAATTATATAAAAGTCCTTTTCATGTTGAGCTAACATTTGACTTTAGCACAAAAAAGAGATATTTTAGAACACGTAAAATAATATTTTTAGTTTTTCTCATTTTGTTACCAAATTTCAAACCTTACATGGAGGTTATTATAGTATATTTGACACCCTATATACCTGTGATTAGAGATGTGTATATATATGAGGGCTAGGCATGCTGTGTCTGAGCTTTGTCTAAATGTTATGCAGAAGTTTGTAGAGTTAAAGGTACGTAGGTTTAATTCATGCAAGGTAAACAATAAGTGCTCTCTTTTATACAATATGCATTGCATCTGGACCTTAAACATATAAAAATGGTCAGTGAAACTTCTGTGAACATGAAGAAATTATTAAAAAAGGCATTTAAATGAAATTTGCTAAGTTGTGATTTTTATGGTTGGAACCAAAGTTATTCAAATAGTAAAAGGAAAAAGAGAAGGAAAAAGAAATCTCCCATAATATTTTTCTGCATCTGTTTGCTTTGACTGAGTAGGCGTTTTGTTATTATTGTGTATATGAGATGTACTTGTATCGTTCATAATATATTTTTTTTATTATGTGTAGAAAGATTTTAAAAACTTAACTAACGTGCAGCAATTTCCAGTGAACCTGTACTTGGACATCAGGTAGTGAGTCTATTTGTGGTCACTAGCACTGTCTCCTAAACTTGTAAGAGGTCTGACGCTATCCTTTGATTTTTGCCAGTGCTGTTAACTTATGTAGACCTGTTAAAAAGCAGAGCAACATAATTATAGTTATCCTACTGAGCCATGGATTCTGAGTTTCATTTTAAAAGTGAAAGCCAAGTTGGTGTATGTAAAGGATTTCCATGTAGCTGTGGTGCTAGTTATTACTGGCTACATTATATGCTAAGTGTATTTGTTTTCCCCAAGTGTACTAGCTTTTTATCAAAAGTACGTTCTATGACTCATACATTGAAAGTGTAGGGATGAAAATGCAAGCTTAGGAGAGCACTTTACCAAGCTGGTGTCCTCCAAACTGAAATTGTTTGTAACGATAGTCTTTTACAGGTTTTCATTTAAAGATGTTTGTGTGCTTTTAATTGACAACTAACTTCTTGCTGCTGTATAGTAAAATATTAATATATTTTTATCATTAAACTGCTGCATGACTATCATCTTTGAGTGAAGAGAAAATGTTATAAAAAAGATGCCTTAAACAGTAAATTTTGGTTTGGAATTATGTAGAAAGTATTTTGGTAAAAAAAAAAAAAAGATCTTGATCTTGGATCTTGTCTGACAGAGTTCTGGGGATGGAATTGTTTCTTGGCAAATCCAGCCATATAGATCTAACTGCTGTATGTAGAAGAAACCACCTGTTAGAGTGGGAAGGTATCAGTGCTTCTTACATTGTAAAGCATTGGCCTAGGAAGGCGAAACAGTTGTCTTTTTGAAGGATTTTTTTTTTCTGGTTCTTTGGATTTTGATTTGATATTTTTAAGCTCCCTGGTTGAGTGTGTTGTCTTTGTTTTTGAGATCTACTGTATGTGTTGGATAACAAGCTATTTTCATTGTACTGTGCATTTTCCCATTGTTTGCTTTTAATATTCATACAATGTTAAATATGAGGTGATCGTACAGTAGTTAGTAGTTTCTTTACTTACAAAATCACTGGAAATGATTAAATTGCTTTCCCCCTTCCCCCAAGGTGCATTTTTCTTATTTTCATATAGTAAAGTTGAGCTTTTACAGTACATAATGTGACATTTGGAATGCTTATCAACTGCATGTAAACATTAATAACCTGCACTTTTTTGTCTTAAGGTTTGTTGAGCTGTTTTGTTCATTGTACTTTAACTGTGATATGGAAAAGATTGCATTCTTTGTGCTGTTACTAATTAGGAAAGAGAATTGCTTTGATTTTGTCTCTTGTTTACTATAGCTTCTTAAAGTTAAGCCTTGTACTACAGGTTGTTGGAGTACGCCTAGATCAGTGTTTCATAGTAGCCAGCAATAAGTAGTGCAAATCAACAAAAACACAGCAAACTTAGGCAAAGTGTCCTTTCTTTGAGATGTGAGTTCTTTCATGAGGTTTTCTTTAGGATCAAAGGACCTAAAGTGAGACCTTTCTTACCTGTAGACTTCAGATTCTGCTTGGAATCCTACCGGATCAAGAAGCACATGTATTGTGCAGTTGTCTTTACACTATAACAGTTAAACACAATCTTACCAGGATTTTGAAACCATTGTCTGATTTATGGTCAGTGGGTTTAAAAATAAATCCACATACAGATCTTTTAAGACTTAAGAAGTGATCATAGAAAAGACTGACTGTAAAGATGCTTTTTTTTTTCTTTAAGCATCTCAGTTTACCTCCCCAGTCATCCTCCCAGCCTTCTCTTCTCCCTTCTCCTGCTTCATCCTTCCCCTGCCTTTCCACTCCCAGGTGCTCAGTACTTTACCAAGGTTCTATATCTCAGTGTTTTATGTTAGAGTTTCTCCTTGTTTTTATTTTACTAGTTGGTAAACCCTGTTTGTGCTGAAATGGTATATTTGACCATATGTGTAACTCATAGAAGACAGTATGATCAAATGTGCCAAAAACAAGCAAACAAAACTTAATTCCTGACAAGTATGCCTTATTTTTATTGATCTGCTTTGTCTTACAATTAAGGTCCAAGAGCTTGGTTAAACTGTTATTTGCCTAAGTAAAAAAAAAAAAAAAAAAAAAAACTTGAAATGCATTGCAATATGACATTCTTAAAATGAGAGACACTGTCAAGTAATTTAATCCATAGATCAACCACCAGATTTATAGTAGAGAGAAAGAGAGTGTGTGAGTGTGTGTGTGGTGGTGTTTGTGTTTTTTTTCTTTGAAATCACCAAATCTTTTTTTTAAGCTACTTTTTATTTGTGCCTCCTATTTATCATGCTGATGTTAGAAGCAGCAGTCATCCAGCCACAGAGGGAGCTAAAGTTAACTAACCAGAACTGTAGAAATCATCATACATGCCTTTGACAACAAAGGACTACTAAATGCAGATTGGAGGTAGATGAATATTTGCCAAATGGAAAAAAAGACAATGCTAGTCAGGAAAGACAAACTGTTTTCCAGCTTCTCAAAAGCCATGGAAAGTAGAAACCAAAACCAACAGGGAAATTAAAAAACCTTGAAAGTCTCACTTTCTAGTTGTCCCATGCAGGGGTTGAAATTTGACTCAAAATGGAAAGTATATCAATATTGCTATTTAGGCCTTCACATCTAGAGATGGATATCTATTCCAGTTTGATTTTTCAGGTAATGGAGAAAGCTGCTAGTAATTTTAACCCCTGCCTAAAGAAGAAAGATAATTTCATTTGGGAGCAAATGCTTATTGCCTTGAAAAATAGCACTATAATAGTCTATGATAATTAGTCGTAGAATAACCTTTATCCCTTTCAAACTATGCAAATTACTAAATAAGTAAATTAGAATTCAATTAAAGATAGTTGATTATATTGCAATCAGATGGCATTCACAAACTTAACTGGAGCATATACAAATAAAATCTATTAGTTTAAAGAGTTTTTTATGCTAACAAAAATATAATTTAGCTACCTATTCTAAAAATGGTGAATATTATTAATATTGTATAATAGGACTGGGAAGACTGCCTCTTTTTTGAAGAGAGAGATTAAGGATTTTTATAATTGTTTTTCATCAAATTTTAATATTTTTGTCAAATTTTTAGGTATTTAATTTGTAAAACAGTTTGCTTTGTACTGGCATACAGAAAATAGGGTATTGATTTTAAACTTTTTGAAGCCAAGTGATCAAGTACATTTGTAATAAAAGTCAATGGATCTATATCAGTTGTACTCACTGTTTTCATTTCTTGTTCTGACTGACATAGGAATACTGTACTTTTTCTGCAGGAAAACTCAATTTGGGTGGAAGGGAGGGGAAAAGATAAAATCTGTTGATAATGAGAATCTGGGTGGGTATGATGGCCCAAGCACTTGATATCATCTTTAAGTCAGTTAAGATGGAGTGTATTTGAAAAGATGCTATGTCAACTTTTCTTCCTGGTTTCTAATGGACTTTGATGTTTGGAGAGGATATCTCATTCATTTTTGTTTCTTTGCTTTAAAATTTGTGTTTTGACAGTGTTAAGACTTTCTAAATTAACATGTTTCTCCTATGACATTTTGGATCTACCAGCCATGGTGACCCCTCCATGGGCATAATTTTACATTTATCCCCACTCATGGCTCACCCTCTCTTGTACAATATTTCCGCTCACTTTTTTTTTCATGTTATACAGACACATTTCCAGATGATTTTAGAATGAGGCTTTATGAAATTTTATGAAATTGTTGCTCTAGTAGCTTTCATAGTTCCACGATTATTTTTTTCACGTGAATATACTTTGAAGGCTTTCTTCCCTATAAAAAGTGAGATACCAAATCTAATGACTTTCTTCCTTTTCAAAGTCTTTTGAGGTAAAAGTGTTTTGAGATCTTGCTTACTATATAAACAGATGCTTAAACAAGGACATCTTTAACAACTTAGATTTTCAACAATTGGTGATAACTTGATTTGACTTATAGTTGATTATCCCTACATTTGAATATTAATAATTCATATATATATAGACATACATGTCTTCATGAGAGTGGAATAAATAGGAAGAGAGAATTTTTTGGAATTGCTTAAGCAAATACACCAGTTATTTGCAGAAAGTTGTTAAACTTTATCAGTTTTTAAATCATATGTTATTTCTGTTTTCCTTATTGCAACCAAGTTTAGACCATTCATAATGAAATACACTATAATACTGAAGTGATCACTATTAAAATTACTGTTTTCACCCAGCAGCATTAATTACCATAGAGTCTTTGCACAGTTTGCAATATATTTTTAAGAAAAGTTGATTTTAATATCTATGAAGCTAGTTCATCCTAAAATCAAGCCTAAGTTTAAGGCCTAGGTTATTTGACTTGCTGTTTTTGAACAGAAATTTCATTATTATAGGCATAGTGAAGATGACCTAAATTAGCATTAGCCTGAGTCAGGTAGAATCTCAAGATGCAGAAACAACCAGATGGAAATGTGAAAATATGATTGGTTCTAAGCCAACAGTTTGCCATCTTCATCTACCAAACTATTGCCCGATTTTGATGTTAAATGGTCTAGGCAATTTATGTCACTAGGGAAGTTGAGTATGGCAAAGGCCACTTTTTAAAAATGTTCTTAACAAGAATTTCAAAGCTATTTGTTCATTTCTTTGTCACCATATTATGTTTGGTATTTTTTTCTTCTTTCTTCCTTTCCTTCCTTTTTTCTTCCTCCATTCCCTTCCTCCTTTTTCCTGTGTCCTTTGCTTTTGTGGAAAATTGTCTTATTGATAGGTAAACACATGGTGGTGATCCTCTGTGTAAAATAAAATTGCTTCTTAAAGACCAGAAATATTTTACTCATTTTGGAATCACAAGATTTTTGTGTTCCATAGATACATACTTTGTTTTGATCATTATTAGTAATTTGCATATTACTTAAATTTTTGTAGTATCTTATGGGAAAGGTTTTTTTAAGCTAAAAGTTTAATTTTCTTTATTTAAGGTCCACTTTAACAATTAAGGAGGCCTATGAGCTTAAGGACCAAGCCCTTATATTCTAGAATTGTGAAAAGCATGGAAATACACTTGTTAGTATATTTTGGTCTAAGATGTAAAAACACAGAAAGCTTCTAGGAGGCTATAAGAAAAGATGTCCTGTGAATTACCAGTAAAAGTAATGGGACAAATTACACCTACTTACCTTGAGTAGGCTCAAAAAAATGATGACCATCAGATAAAGATTTATTAGACTCACTGAGGTTGGGCCAATCCCATTCAGCTGGAATGGATTGGCAATTTACAGCACAGTTAGTTGTTGGTGGCTCTTGACCTATCTCCTTACCATATACATCTGACATCTTGTCTCTCCTATCCTCCTTTTTCCTTGTTTCTCTCTTCTTTATTCTTCTTGCCATAGACCTGCTAGTGGCACACAAGCTTACCCCCTTCAGGAGGAAGCAAAGAAATTGCTGACGCTTCCCTTAGAACATAGCTGATGATCCAGAAAGATTGCTTATTAGGAGGTAATTGGGCAGGTTTTTTTCTGACTGCTCTTTTCCCCATAGTCTTAAGTTGGGATTTGAAGAGCATCTAAATTAATGTTTGTTAGGAAATTTGTGAATTGAACCATGTAAGAAGTATGTGTATAGGTAAGTTACTGGGAATTGAGATGTATTGGTTTGCAAATTCGAGAGCAGGAAGGGGAAAGCTGTTTAATGTTTGTGAAAGGAGATGTGAGAGGTGCAAAAGGGAATGGTTGGAGGTGAAGTACAGGGAATTTTTATTGGAGGTAGGAAAAAATACTAAGATGAAGTCTGAATGAGAGTTATTTGCTAAGAACAATGAAGTTGATCCTTACTAAGGAAGTTTCAAAAAGGCCAGAGAAAATAAATCCTTTGCTGGCTAAGAGAAAACTTTGTCTGTAGCTAGTTATGATGATGATCCAATATACCAATCTGTTTTCATGTGTAGGATGATCTGTGGAATCATGATCTATACGATGTTTGCTTTTCTGGGGCAAATTTACGTAGCACAATTGTGGAATGGCAGCTTTTCTGGTCAAGGCAAGTTGGTGCTAGGGACTATTATTTTGAGGGAAAAAAAAGTTTCAAACTTTTTCACAGTTCTCATTTTGAAACTATCCGTGATATTTATCATTACAGACTATATTTTCTTAGACTCTTGTCACAATGTAGTGTACCTTCACTTTTCAAAATGATCCTTAGGTCAAATTGTTTGATTTTGCAATCTACAAAGAACCATACTCAAAGATCCTTCCTTTTACACAAATTTTTTAGAGGACAATAAAACAGGTAGAAACACTAAATTGCAATTATAGGTATCTTTTCTATTTCCTTTATATTTGTAGTCTTGGCAATCATTTAACATCCTGGACCTTAAGAGACCCTCAGTAATACTACTTTTCTGATCTTAGACAACATATCCCCTATACTCATGTTTGTTTGTTTTCCCAGACTTTCTCTCTTTAAAATTGCAGAATTCCCAAAAGTTCAGTGGTAGCAGATCTTAATTATATCATTTAGGATGTCTTCAGAGTTCTTATGTTCTTGTAGGGTGAGCTAACAGTGTTTAGTTTTCTGTTCCCATAATCCCAGGAGTGTTTTAAGTTATTTAAAATAAAGGATCACTATAATATTTGTCTTTAAAGTTATATAATTCAGATATATTTGGATTAACTCTTTGTTGGCAAATTTACTATGGATTTATTCCCAGTGATTTCAACAAGTTACTTTCAAGTTTCATTTTAATCAGATCTCTGTACATTAGTGATTTTTTTTTTGTTTTAAAATAGCAAAAAGGAGGTTCCAATTTTGTATGTGGAAGATAATTTTTTTCAAATGTCAAGTTCATTAACAATTGCGGGATTATTTTTAGATAGCTTATTTTGTTGAGTTGACACTTTACACATTTTATTGTGTGCCAGATTTTAAATTATATAGTTATATACTATAGCTTGTTTAAGTTGGTACAAAGCCTTCTTAAATAGCCTCCCTCTTAGGAATTGATTAAAAAGTGAATTCCCAAACCTGTGTCAGGAACCAGTGATTTAAATTACTATGAGACAGTCTGTGAAAGGTTTCCTTGAGTCTAGTCAGTGGAGATAAATGATAGCCCATTTCCATGCTGCATACTGCTGTTAGAGTTTATAAAGTCAATATATAAAAGTGCAAAAGCAGGAAAGACTATGTAAAGTTGCCTATAAAATGGGTAGTTTTCATTATTTGCACTATTTATCTTTGTACTTGATTTTTTAAAAGTTAAAATTAGTCACTTTGAGTTTTGTTTCTATTTTTTAATTTCTTACAGAATTATGTTTTCAGTATCCCACCCAAAGCAAAACTTATATGCAATTAAGTATGCTTTATAAGGCAAAGAAATACTACATAATGTTAGCTGTGTAATACAAAAATTTGTTTTGATAAAATTTTTAATAATGACCTTTATTTGCCAGTAAAATCCTTTGTAAGTTGTGAGCATTATCAAAATGTTTAAATAAACAAAGTGAAAGCTTAGTGTAGTAAACTTATATATACAAACATATATATGTGAAATGATGTCTTTGAGACCCAACTTCCAGCTCAAGATGGACTGATTTGGAGTATCTGTCTGTTTTCACTTATGCAGTCAGATCTGAGTCTTACTGGGTACATGCTTAAAAAGCTGAAGTGAAGTGGGTGGCAAGTGGCAGCTCCCCCTTTCACATAGTTTTCCATAGTGTTTGTATAGTTTCTTCATGCTCTATGTGATATAACTGGTCTTGAAATAATTAAATACACTATTGCTTTTTGAAATTCAGGATTGCCTCACTCTTTGAGGGAGATGGATAGCAAGGGATAAGAGGCTTCATTTTAACCAGAGGTAGTCTTATAACCTCCATGTTGTGCTCTAGAAAGAGAAGAACAAAAGTGTACCTGTAAACATGTTTTTTATCTTAGTGAGATTGTGCAACACAGTATTTAGAAGTGCAAAAACAAAATTTGACAGCTTTGTCAATAGAGCAGAGAGATGTGTTTTTGGCTAAAATTGTTTTTGTAAATTACTTATTTCATTTTATATTCCCTTTCTCCTAGCTTTTTACACACCTCATACTTAAAACAAACAAGTGAGATGTTTTTTATCAGATCTTACATTTATTTTTGGAATGCCCGAGTATGTTTCTGGATGGAGGGGGTGTTTTAATTCTTAGCATGCCCTTCTCAGCATGTTTTGCTAGTCATTCTGGATCTTATTTTTGCAAATTCTGTTGAAAATTTGGTGATGTATTTGAAATGAGAATGTCTTGTATGACAGGGTGTGAATGTTTATGGCTGGATTCGGTTGTGGAACCTGTGGTCTGTTTTTAATTTGAGGTAGAAAGTTTAACTTCCATTGTCCAAATTTTAGGTTTATCTAGTGGAATTGTGCCAGGTAGTTGTCTAAATATGGACCAACTTTGGAAATGAAAGTTAACGAATGTACATTTGACTCTAGATAATCCTGTGCTCAAACCCACTAATTAAAGGCTCATATTATTAGAGTTGTTTTATGTTGTCAGATCTTTAAATGTGGATGATGTTCAGCATTGTATCTAAGAATTTTCTTAGAAAAAGAGAAAAATTCAGTCTCCAAACCTTTTCTTGGAGACTACCTTTACCAGATATAGAAAATGAAAAACTTGTAGAAAGTGGCTTTAATTATTTTTTAATGGAGTTTAACCAGCTTAATTCTTTTTCCTAGTTTGAAGTATTTATTTCCCAAGTGTGAATAAAGGGAAAGACCAGCCCCCCTCCCTTGAGGCCATTTTTCATTTTCTGTCCTATTTGCCAATCTTGGTTTAAAATGAATTACGGGTATCCCTTTAAATCCCTGTAACCCTTTTTTGAGGGGGTCACAGAAACCTTTGATAATCTGATAAAAGTGATATACCCTCTCCCCAGGACAAAAGGCACATACACAGATAATTTTTGAATACAACCTCAGGGGCATCACACATCTTCTGAAACCCAAGTTAAGGATCTCTGCTCTAAGTAAACTCTATGGAGAAAAGTATAATGCAAACAATTGATAAAATTAGGCCTACTGGTTTAAAATTTCAGATTGGAATTACTATTAATTGATGGCCCCTACTAGTAAAATGTTACATTGCAACTAGCTTTGTTAGATATTATAACATCAAGACAGAAGGAACAAAGTTCTGAGAGCTATTTATAAGGAGTTAGGGCATCTCTAGACATGGGAGCCATTCCTGGTTCAAGGCAGGGGTCAGAGTGCCTGACAACTTCTAGCAGGGTAGAGTTTGATGAACCACAATGCTCAGGATGCCAAGGGGTTAGCCATTATCTTAACCCCTTCCTCACCAAAAGATTTTAGTTTTGTCTATTGGGAAACAAGATATCACTAGGGGAAAAAGATTTGCCTTACAACTCTGTTGGAACACATCAGTTTGGTGATGTATGGGACACTAGTATTATTTTTGAGAAGGTGCATAAAACCAAAGTAAATTATTCTCTATGTATAACATTATTTACTAGTAACATTTGTTTGGGTGTATTAGCTTTGACAATTTTTACCAGGAAATATTGATTTTATTTAAAACTGGTAATTCAGTTTATAAATAGGATAGTTGATGTATCTGTTCTTTTTCCCCCCATGTAAAGAATAGTTTAAAGATTTATGCATACTTTTTACTTTTATCTCTTGATACCATGGGGTAAGGGTGGGGAGGGTCCTTTTGAGTCAACACTGACAAAATGTCTTCAAATTTAAAAATTGAGAAGCAGCACTTTAACTCCTCACCATTTTAGTGCATGTATTAGTTTTAATAATTATTTTTGGTGCATGCCTTTGGGCTTATTCAAAAGTGTACAATAGAAAAGTATATTTCCTTTCTTAGAAAGGAGATGTTTTTCTACTTTGCAACATGTGATTACAAAAATCTTCCTCTGTGGGAAGATTAACCATGTGTTGAACTACTGAAAAGTATATATTTTTAGATATACAGAAGGAATCTACATGGAGCAGCATTCAGACCTATATAGAAGTCATAGCATTCTGTATAGGACCAAAAAGGAGGTAACATTAAACACTTAAACAGACGTTGTTGGGTAGAAATACCTTTAGATCTTGCATTGACTTCCAAAAAGAAAATGCCACAGAAGTTTGCTGAAACTTTTGTTTGAATTTTCTCTGTCAGCATATTTAGCCCAAACACAACAGCTTTGGGTTAGCACATATGTAAGAATCAAAAAACAAAACTAAATATATCAGTCTGGTTTGCCAATCCAGCTTGACTGAAATAAGTAAACTAAGCATTTACAACATGAAAAACTGTCCAACTCCTCTAAGGTTTTGACAAAATAACCTTGGCTAATGTGGGAAGACTCCCACTTTGATTTCTGACCTGACAGTGAAGATTCATGCTTGACATGATCTCAAACCTGACAGTGTCTGTTTAAGGAGCCATGGTACAGTTTGCTAATTCAATCCCAGATACCTGTTGATTACCTGTGAGATCTAGAGTCCGAAGTAGCCAGCAGCCGTATCCCTGAGTGCTCTGTGCCCATCAGATATCATAAAGTAAGCAGAGTTGGGACAGGTCACAGCTCGGATGATTGACCTCAGGTGCCGTGGACAGCCCCAGATTCAAGAACTGTATCTGCTTTCTTGGGAGTCATCACTGAACTAATGTCCCAAACTGTGTTACTTACTAGATGTTCTCTTTCAGAGGAGGCCCAGAGCACACATCCTAATTGCTTGTGGTACTCAGAGAGGGGGTGCTAACTCTGATGCCCTAGCCAAATTCCAGTTTAGGTATGTGGGTCTTCTTGTTCTAATTGGAAATGTGCATCATTTCCCATTTTTCCTATTGCTCTCAGTGCAAACTACACTAGTCTGTTTCTTTGCGCCGGTCCCAAGTCTCTAAGATACTGGTGTGTACTATATGGACTAAATTCATTCCTTAGCCTAATGCACAAGAGTGGAAGAATACATGAGCTTGGTGTCAGGATGCCCTGTGGTTGGAGAGAAGACTCTTGTGATGTTTGGGGATGAAATTAGCCCTCTTTTAGCATAAGTTAGGGAATGTGCACTGGCCAGAGGCTTCCAGCCATGAGGTGTGAGCTGAAACCAATTTTCCCTCTTTTCTTATAGCTTGATGAGAAAATCTGTTGGGTTTTAATAGTCAGGGAAGGCCGGAGTTCTGAAGTTTTAATCTGGGTAACTGAGGCTGGTTTGAGCAAGACTTTGGTTAATTAACTGGGTTCTCAGATGCCACAGACTCCGTGAGAAGTCACCATTATTTTCAATGGTTGTGATAGAATTTTCCCCTAGTAATCATTATTTTAAGATTATATTGCAGAGTACCTTTATTTTGAGCTTTTCGTGTATACACAATCCCAAACTGGAAGAAATTTTAAAAAAGGAATCCTGCTGTGAAAGGTATATATTACTCTAGATTTTTCTTACTGTAAATAGTGTAAGATTGTAATACTGTCAATATTTTATTAACCAACAAATGTTAATCTATGTGAATTCAGACTTATTTTAAATGTGCTTCTTATTTACTGTGTGTGGTCCCTGTTGCTGACAGTATTAAGTTATATTCTGATGTAAGATTAACTTTATTAAAGAATGTAAACATTAATGTTTCCTTATGGGAAAACAAATAAAGTATAAAGAAGACAATTCTTTTCATTGAAATATACTGTGTATTTACACTTGCTAGACCCAGCACTACTTATAAATTTAGTACACTATTCAGAGTTTTAGTTAACACAGCTGACATGGTTATGCTCTATTTGAAAGTCTGAGAGTAGGTACTGTTGGAATATAAATAGTTTGTATTTGTCTGCTGTGAATCATAATCTTGAAATTTCTAATTGTTTGTAAAATTTTTATAGTAAAACATTTTAATGACAATTTAAAAATTTACCTTCTCTAAATAATGGCCAAAAGAATATCCTTTCAGAAATAGAATTGTTCTTTAATATCTTTCCAAAATGACTTTGGTTAAATGGACCAGATGTATATTAATTAAAACTTAGGACTAAGTTGTGATATTCTTTGAGTTTACAAGTTAATCCTTATTGGAGATGTGCCAATATACAGTAGAATATCATTAATTTGCACTGTTTGGGGACCCCATTTAAGAATGCTGAATTTTGCCAACTAAACAGTAAGCAAATGCAATTTAAAAAATAAATTGAGCATTCTGTATTAAATATGTGCAGTTATTATCATATGAAGAATCGCAGTGTGTTGGGCTGTAATATAACCATATTTGCTGTCATGTTCTCCCATCTCAGTGCTGGGAACTCACCATGTGGAAACCAAGCAAATGTGTTGTGCATCAGCTGGCTTGAGTTTGTTCAATATCAAAGCTGAAACTAGCGAGGTCTGCTGTACTGCTTATTGAAGTATTGTGATTCTTTTAGGCATTGATTCTTACAAAATATATACTGTAACAGTATACTTTGTACAGATTTAAATTTTATTTGAAAAAATGAAATAAAGTAGGCAAAAAATAAAGATGTTTATTTTTCATGTGACTATATACACAGATCAGTCTTTTGCTTCAGTGCTTTTGGTGGGAAGGGTGTCTGGTGGTTGTTTGTATTTATTTATTTATTTATTTTTGATAGATGGAAACCACTATTAGGCCAATAGCAGATATCCTACTACTTGCCTGTTATTTATGATCATTAATTGTCTCAAGCATTAAGTGTGCTCCCACAATGAAAAGCCCATTTTCTTTTATTTTAGAACAAATTTGTTTATTTTTTAAAGATTTTATGTGAGTGGCTTTCCTGTCTGGCTTCTTGGGTCAGCCATCACTGTGAAGACAAGGAAACACTTTTCCCATAGATCACTCTCCTTTCCAATGGAAGGTTTCTTTTTTTCTGTTTTAAATTTGAAGTTGATTTGAAATAGTAAAAGAGTTACAAAAGAGTCCATGACAAAAGATAAAGAGAATCTCCTGCAGAAAATAGAAATTATGCTTTAAAATAAAATCACTTTCAAAACTGCTTTTCTAATGAGTAAAAAGGAGATGGGGAATTAAGTTACCCATGAAAACATGGCACAGGATCCTTTAGGATTCCAGTTTCATTGGAATCTACTCTTGTATATTCCAAAGAGAACCACCCCAATTTTGACCTCAAACTCAAAAACCCACAAAGGCCTCAGAGGTCCCAGGTGTATGTTTTCCTCAACTTATAGAAGTGAAGTTTGAAGTTTTATCTGTGGCTGTCTCCATTTTGTCATTTATGATGCTTTCACTTCTCTTCAAGATGGATATCAGGAAGATTTGGGACAAGTAGTTCTCCAAAGTTCTGGCAAAAATCATGCTATGGAAAATCTTTCCATGTTATTTAAATATGTATGACAATGGTTATATTCTCTTTTTTTTCTTCAGCACTTGGGGCAGAGGTTTAGCTCAGTTGGTAGAGTACTACTCTCCACTCGCTGAGGCCCTGAGTTGGAACCCCAGCACTGCAAAAATGGGAGAAGGATATGGCAATCTACTCCTGAAGCAATCCTGAAACAACCAGCCATTGAAAACTCTATGAATAGCAAAGAAGCACTGACATAGTAGCAGGAATTGCAATGTCAAGGAGTGTTTCATTCCATTGTATATACGGTTGCTATGAGTTAGACCCAAATCAACAGCACCTAACAACAAAGGGCCTGAACACAGGGCCTTGCTCATACTTTGCAAGTGCTCTGCCACTGAGTTGCATCCCCAGCCCCTTTTTTATTTTTTATCTTGAGACAGGGTCTCGCTAAATTACGCAGGCCATCTCTGGCCTTGAACCTTCGATCCTCCTGTCTCTACCTCCCAAACTGCTGGGATTACAGGCGTGTACCACCCAACCTGGCATGACAATGGTTTTTTCTAAAAATTGATACATGGCCATAGAATATCTCAAATACACAATATTATAGTTCCAGACTTCCCTGGGTGAATCCCAAGAGAGTTTGTTATGCCAGGTGCAGTGGCACATGCCTATAATCCCAGAAACTCTAGGGGCAGTACAGGAGGATCAGAAGTTGGAGGCCAGAGGCAGCCTGCATGATTTAGTGAGACCTTGACTCAAAAAATAAAAGGGTCTGGGGTACTACCCAGTGGTAGGGCACTTGCAAGGTATGTGCAAGCCCTGGGTTCAACCCTCAAGTACTGCAAAAAAAAATTAAAAAAATAAAAAAAATTATGATTAATGTTCTGTTGTTTTCTCATTAAAATGACCTTCCTTTGTAGAGAACACCAGGATTGGAGTACGTTCCACACCTGACAACTGCCATCTCTGATAAAAATAACAAAGAAACTTTATCAAAACTTAAAGCTACCAGATGCCTGTAATCCCAGCAATTTAGGAGATTGAGGCAGGAAGATTGTGAGTTTGAGGCCAAACTCGGCCTATGCAATTTAGTGAGACCCTATCTTAAAAAATAGAAAAGGGGTTGGGGTGCAACTCAGCAATGGAACACTTGCCTAGCACATGCAAGGCCATGGGTTCAACTGCCACATACAGGGGGGGAAAACTCTTAAATCTGAGGGGTCCACTGTTTTTTAGAGATATAGGTAGGATGCCTAAAAAATGTCCTATAGTGCCTCTGATTTTAGAGAGCACACAGAAGACAGTTGGATACTACCTGAATAAGAAACAGATTCTTTTCTCTGCTCAAAGTGGGATCAGACAAATCCCTGGGTCCCTGTCCAGGAGGAGGGCTCTGAAGAATAGGAGCTTGTAATGGAAACTCTAGCCACAATTTGCTCCCAGTAAACACATATAAGGGCTGGGATTTAGCTCAGTTGGTAGAGCGCCGCTCTGCAGTCTCTGAGGTCCCAAGTACAATTCCCAGCACCGCAAAAATGGGTAAAGGATATGGCAATCCACTCCCAAGGCAATCCTGAAACAATCTGCCATTGAAAACCCTATGAGGGTTGCTATGAGTCAGATACCGACTCGTCAGCACCTAACAACAACAACAACAAACACATATAAGGGAGTAAAAAGCCAGGAACTAGGCCCCTTCCTAATTGTGCTGTGGACTTAATCTTTTAAAGACTGCAAATGGAACCATGATAAATATCCCCTGTGGTCATTGTAGAGGGAGAGATCAAGAAGCCCTGAGTTAAGGCCCTACTAGAGTACCATAAGAGGTATATCCAGATCTGGAATAGGTATGAAACACAAGGCAAGCCTAGTAGGGCCATGCACACCCCTCAAGAAGGGGGCCTGGTATAACAAGCTCAAACTTCTTGTCACTTTCCTTTAGTGCTTCCTTTTCTAAGGTGATATAATTGCCGGTCTCTTCCTATCCCCACCTCCAGTTGATGTAAACTTTTATTTAACCGTGTGGTATGCAATTTACTTTGGCTCTTTCACATGGTTTTTAGAAATCTCTTTGTTCCTATTTTAGTAACAATTGCTTTCTAAACAGGACTTTTTGATTCAGGATACTGGGTTTTGGAAGTTTCTGCTCATTCAGGATCAAAGGAAAGAGATCTCTCTTTTTCCACTTCTGACTGCTGGCTTTCTTCAGGGCCAGCACACACCTCCAGTGCTGTCACTTCAATACCTTCCCTCACACACTTCTGGAACTTAAGTAGGAGGAGTCACATTTTTCCCCCTGAAAATGAGGATGCCACCTTAACATCGCCAATCTTCAGTGTTCCTAATAGCATCAATCCAGTTTTCCTCCCAACGTTGATTTTCATTCCTTTTCATTTGTTCAAATCAGGCCATTTAGTACTTAGTCTGGCAGTGAGAAAATACCACAAAACAGACTCACTGAATGTTGCAATGTTTAAAAGAGTAGGCTATTCAGTCTGGTGGTGCATGTCTGTAACCCCAGCACTCAGGAGCCTGAGGCTGGAGGATTGATGCCAGTTCAAGACCACCCTGGTCTCCATAGCAAGTTCCAGCCTAGCCAGAGCCCTGTCTCAAATTTTTAAAAAATAATAAAATTTAAAAAACAATTAAAATCACTACGTTGTCCAGTTAACCCCATCGTCTTAGGCATCCTCTCACATTCTGCTCAACATGTATGTCAGACCTCTGTTAGCCTCCTGTGGAGACTGGCAACAGCTCCAACCTACCTCTATTTTCTGTCTCTGGTAGTGACACTGAGGGTGGGTCTGTATTACCACCATCCTTAAGTTTTCCAAGCTCACCACCTTTTATTTTTAAACATTGAGTGCTTGAAATAAGACACCAAAGAAAGCATTTTACCTAGGTAATTTTGTTTCATTCTTACCACAACTCTATGAGGGGTTGTTGTTATTGTGAGTGATAGGCACTATTTATTTTTTATCTTGAGACAGGGTCTCGCATCTTTTACAGATGCAGACACTGGAGCACAGAAAGATTATTATGCACAGGGTTCCACAGTCAGAATTCAAAAGTCTATGTAGGCTGATGTTAGAGAACATCCATGGTCTCAGTTACCCAACTTATGCTTCCCTGGGAAGTTCTGCCTCTACATCCCCTAACATGTAGTGTTTCCCTGACTTTGATCTCAAGTGTCTTTAGCTGCATGGCAAAGCCAGTGTTTCCCCTACCAAGGAGGGTTCCTCTGCATAGCTCAAAAGCCACACTTCCTGTTCTAGGGGTTGATTCATGAATGAATCCACATTTTCAATTCTTCCTGCCCTTTCATAGGGGAATGGCTTACTCAGAGCAGTCTGAAGGAAGCTGGCAAATGACCCTTCCATGTCTCTATTGCTCTTGCTTAAAGTAAGCACAGCCCTGAGTACCATTCCTACGTCTTCCCACCCTTACTACAATGATCTAGACAAAGGGTTCAGTAAATGAGGCGCTTGAACTCTGTTTCATTGAGTTATTGGTTTCCTTCTCCTTTTTCACAGATTCTATGGCCCCCTCACCCCTCAGCATTCACACTTTCTTCCTTAGAGCAAACCTCCTATCTGAGATTTATGGCTTCAGATACAAGTTCAACAACAAGGGTCAATAGGCTGTCTCTGGGAGAGGACCTGGGTCTGCCCAGGTTCCCAAAACCCCACTATTCTCCAGTTGGCCCAGTAATTGGATCATTGAAACCCAGCTTTGTAATCTCTAGCTCAAAGTTTTGCTTGGGTGTTTGAGTTGCTGGAGGCATTTTCCTGCTCCCTCTAAAACACTATTTCCCAGATGTTTCCTGACCTCCAAGGGGAGGTCCAGAATGTGTCACTCTCCAGAGGTTTCTTCCAAAAATAAACCCTCAGATTCCTTGGGAGTTAGGGGTGGTTGAGAGGGCTGTGGCATCTGTTAGAACTCTGTTGAAAAAGGGAAAATAATAATTTGAATTCAAACCCTCTATGATTTTTTGCACCCTCTAAAGCACTGGATCTCAAACTTGGACTCTGCTTTTATTTTATTTTGTACTACTAGGAGGTTGAACCCAGGACCTTACATATGCTAGGCAAGTGCTCTGCCACTGAGCAGCACTTTCAGTCTCCTCCTCTTTTTTTGTTTTAATTTTGAGACAGAGTCTTGATAAGTTGTGCAGACTGCCTGTGGCCTCAAACAATCCTCCTGCCTCAGCCTCTTGAGTCTGCTGGGATTACAGGTGTGTGTCACAGTGCCCAGCTTCAAAGTGTGGACCCCAGACCAAAGTATTAGAATCCTCTTAGACATTGTTGGAAATATAAATTCTTGGGCCCCACTCTTGTTGTTGTTAGGTGCCTTTGAGCTGTGTCCAACTCATAGTGACCCTCATAGGGTTTTCAATGGCTGATTGTTTCAGGATTGCCTTGGGGGTGGACTGCCACATCCTTCTCCCATTTTTGAGGTGTGGGGAATTGAACCTGGGACCTCAGAGACTACAGAGCAGTGCTCTACCAACTGAGCTAAATCCCAGCCCCAGACCCCACTTTAGACCTACCAAATCAAAATCTCTGAGGGTGGGGCCCATCACGCTTTATAACAATCCAACCAGGTGGTTCTGATGCACATGGAAGTGTAAGTACCCTTGTTCTCTAAAGCACCATCCCCCAACCTTTTTAGCACCAGGGACTGATTTCATGGAAGACAATATTACCACTGATTGAGATAAAGGGGTGGGTTGAGGATGAATCAAGCAATGAGGAGCAGCTCTAAATGCAGATGAACTTTCACTCATTTGCCCACCGCTCACCTCCTCCTGTGCTGTCCAGTTCCTAAGATACCACAGACCGAAACCCATCAGCAGCCTGGGGGTTAAGGACCCCTGCTTTAGAGTGAAGGTTCTTTATCTCTTTTGAAGTCTTAGGTTTAAGAATCTGACGAAAGCCAGGAGCTCTCTCAGCTGCTTCACAGACCCCACCACACAAGGTCCAAGTTAAGAATTCCTGCTCTGAGCCGGGCACGGTGGCACAATCTTGTAATCCCAGCAACTCGGGAGGCAGAGGCAGGAGGATCACAAGTTTGAGACCAGAGGAAGTCTGCATAATTTAGTGAGACCCTGTGTCAAAAAGTAAAAAAAAAAAAAGGCTGGGGTGCAGCTTAGTGGTACAGCCATTGCAAAAGCATGTAAATATGAGGCCCTTGGGTTCAATTCCTGGTACCACAAAAAAAAAAAAAAAAAAAAGATTCCTGCCCTGGAACTGAGAACTTGTCCATCCTCTCTGGCTTCCAGCAGCTGTCAGCACCATTGCAAGAAGGGGTCATCACATATTCATTGTCTGTTCTTTCGTCGATATCAGATCTCACTTAGGGTATATACCCTCTATGCCAGACATCACAGGGGTAAAGGATGGCTGCTCTCTGTACGTGCTGCAATGGTAGCTCATGGACACTAAACAAAAAACAAATGCTAACACAGCTGTGGGGGTGGGGCTTATTCCAGCTTTAGGAGGCTAATGCAGGAGGATCTTGAGTGTGGGGCTAAAGGCAGCCTGCACAATTTAGCAAGACCCTATCTCAAAAAAACCAAACCAAAACAAAATTGCCTGGAATTTGCTAGCAGATCAAGAATCTGGGGTCAGATACAAAAGTGACTGCTAGAGATGGGAGCTGAATGCCAGAATAGAAGTGATGAACTTACTGCAGCAGTTCTGGTTTTGTCAAGGTGACTGCAGCTAGAGCTTTTTCAATGACCAAGTCTTGGTCTCCCACAAGAGGGTGCTGCATGAGAGGTACTCCCAAGATAAAGTCTAGGCTTTGATTCTCTAGTTAAAATCATCTCACCTTGCACTTTCATAAGCTGTTTTCACCCGAACGGCTAGTGACTTGGTTTGAGAGCCAGCATTCAGCTTTTCCTCCACAGTTATTCTTGGATCGCGACTCATACTCAGAGCAACCTCATTGGGGAAAGTCCCTTCACTAGAACTGGGGCCTCCTAAGAAAGAGGCCGACTGAAGCTGACTACTGTGATGCACACCTATAATCTGTGAAGCAGAGGCAGGAGGATCACAAGTTCAAAGCCAGAGGAAGCCTGCTTAACTTAGCAAGACGTTTTCTTAACATAAAAAATTAGAAAGGGGCTGGGGTGCAGCTCAGCAGTTGAGCACTTGCAAAGACACACAAGGCTCTGGGTTCAGCCCACTCCACCCCTAGTACAGAGAGAGAGAGAGAGAGAGAGAGAGAGAGAGAGAGAGAGAGAGAGAGAGAGAGAGAAGGAAGGAAAGAAGGAAGGAAGGAAGGTAAGAAAGGAGGAAAAGAGAAAAAAGGAAAAAAGAAAAGAAAAAAATGCCGAAAAGAGTGTCTGGACCTGGAGAGCTTAGGCTGCGCTATGAATTGCTCCCTCTGGCTGGTATAACTGCTTCCTTGTCCTGAGAGATGATCCAAGGAAGAAAGGTATATTGGGGGGCCAGTACTAGGGGGTTGAACACAGGGCCTTTTGCATGCTAGGCAAGTGCTGTGCCACTGAGCTGCACCCCCAGTCCCTTTTTTATTTTGTCACAAGGTCTTGCTAAGTTGTGCAGGCTGTGCTGGCCTTGAACTTGTGATCTTCCTTGAAAGACCTATTTTTGCATTCTGACTTTATATATCTGAAGCAGAATTTAATTCTCTCATAAACCCACCCCCCTCATCTTAGTTCTTTCCATTGCAGTAAAAAGTATCACTATACCAGACTGCTCAAACTAAAAACAAAGCTTGTTTCAGACTCTTCTTTCCTTCACCTATTTCCAAAATACAATCTGCATCCGGCCACATCTCCTCAGCTACACTACTTTCACGCTAGCCTGATAGTTTTCAAACTTCAGCCTATATCAGCATTATCAACATCTCCTGAAGGACCTGTTAAAACATATTCTGCACTGGCTGGATGTGTAGGTCAGTGGTAGAGCACTTGCCTGGCACATGCGAGGCCCTGGATTTGATCCTCAGACACACACACACACACACCCCAGACTGCTGGACCCATCCTGATTTTCTGAGGTCTAGGTTGGAGCCTGAGAATTTGCATTTCTAACAAGTTCTCAGGTGTTGCTGATGCTGTTGATACAAAAACACACTATGAGAACCATTGCTGTAAGCTTTCATATCCAAAGTGATCATATGTCCCACTTTGCCTGAGACCATCCTAGTTATGCCTGTTGCCCCTACTTATTTATCTGTTGTTGTTCTTGTTGTTAGGTGCCGTTGAGTTGGTATCTGACTCATAGCGACCCTCATAGGGTTTTCAATGGCTGACTGTTTCGGGATTGCCTTGGGAATGGATTGCCATGTCCTTCTCCCATTTTTGCAGTGCTGGGAATGGAACTCGGGACCTCAGAGACTGCACCACAGCGCTCTACCAACTGAGCTAAATCCCAGCCCTTATTTATCTGTAGCATAAAAGTATTCCAGTTTGGATGACAAATTATATGGGCACCAATTTTCTTACCAAAAGCCTCCTTACTGGTGTTCCTACTGCCATTCTTGCCTCCTACAATTCATTTTCCACACAGCAGCCACAGTGATCTTTTTAAAAATGCTAATTGGATAGTGTCCCTTCCCTGCTTCCCCCATCCATTTAGGATAAAAGTCTTAACTCTCTACAGTTACAAGGCCACTCTGATCTGGCCCTGCCTAACTCTCCAGCTTTCTCTCCTTCCTCTCACCCCCTTGTTAGTTTCTCTCAATCCATGCTGGTTGCCCTTCTGTTTCTAAAATGCATGGAGTCCATTGCCACTTAAGGGCTCTTGGCATTGCTCTTCCTTCTTCCTGGAATGCACTTTCCCCAAATCCTCATATGGCTGGCCCTTTTTCAGAATCAGGCCTTAGCTCTCATCTTCCCTCTTCAAAGAGGCTCCCTTTGACAACTCAAACTGAAGGGGCTCCTTCCCACCCCTCCCTCTCTGCTCTGTTCAGTTGTTTTCCTAGTGCTTATCACTGTCCAGATTGTTTTGCTTGTATATGTTTTTCTATTGATGGTCTAATGCTTACAGTAGGATTCATGGTGACATTTCCAGTGCTTTGTCAAGTCTGGCACACAGCAGACAACAAACCAGGCACAGTGGCACATGCCTGTAATCCCAGCACTTGAGAGGCTGAGGCAGGAGGATCATGAATTCCAGGCAAGTCTACATAGCAAGTTCCTGGACAGCCTGGACTACGAGACTCTGCCTCAAAAATCCAGAAACCAAAAACAAGAAAAACAAAAATAAATGAAAAAAACCCATTGATGATTTAATGACTATACTCCAATGAATAAGGGCCATCTATGGGAGTTAGCTGTGCCTCTGGGAATGGTTTCCTTAGCCACTTTGAATTCGGATTCTGTTTTATCTTACCTCTGGCCCACAAGTGGCATAGAACACAGGCCCTAAATATGACATGATTTTCTTTGTTGCCAAACTTTATCTTTTTGAAATCCCTCAACTATAGTTAGGCCTCAGCATCTCCCCTCCCTAGTTATTTAATCTCCAGTTGAGGTTCTGGGGCAAAGACAAGTAACCTGGTCTCAGAAGATAACTTAATGCCCACTCAGCCTCCCTCTGACCCCCAAAGTACCATTGGTCAGGGCTCTAACCATTTAGCATGCACTGTGGAGCCCCTTGGTCACTGTGCATGGGTTAGGCAGCATTCTCTTGGGCCTATCTCTGGCTGAGCTGGGCATTCAGTATCCTTGGAATCACTATCTCATGAAAGGGAGGAGACTAGCTATTTGAGGGGCAATCACCATATTTCCAAATGCTGATGGTAGGAGGTACCTAGGGAAGCCTATCCTTCATAGAACACCAGCACTGTTAGCAACACTTCACCAAATTTTAGCTCCTCTACCTTCTGTTCCTCAGTCCCCTCTCCAGATCTTTAAAATGGGAATAATGGTATGTATTCCCCCAACAACAACTTTCCAGGGATCAAGTAGAAGAGTCTTCCTCTTCATTCTAGACCTGAAGTAGAAATGAGGCTCCTGGGCTCTGCTGAGTTTAAAATAAATTTAGGCTTCTAGGTAGGGCTTATGGTATATGGACTCAAAAAGCAAAGTCATAGAGAGACAGGAGATAGACCTTAAAGATTTCTACCTAACTCTCTAAAAAATGAGTCTCTTTTGAGAACCAGGCTGCTACTTGGTGGACAAGGGATAAGGAGGGAAAGGCATGAAGTAGGACACCAGATCATCCCTCTGGAGGATATCCAAGGCCTTTGTCTGAGTCCTGGTCTTTTGGAAAGAAGCAATTAGAATGGAGATTAAAAGCATTAGATTTGAAATCAGGCTTAGGTGCAAATCCAGGCCAAGTCACTCATTAGCTCTGTGGTCCTATGCAACTCTTAATATCTCCTGGTCTCAATTTCCTTATCTGTAAATCAGATAACAAGAGTGCTTCCTTCATTTGATTGTTGGGAAGAATAAGTGAAATAACTTGTGATAAGAACTTATAGCACAGTTTTTCACATAGAGTAATGTTTAATAAATGTTGCTATCATTATTATCATTTTTGTTTTTCTTATTGATAAAAAGGGCGAGAGAGATGGAAGTTGAGCAGTCAGTAAGGAATAGACTCCAGCAGCCTCTACATTCCAAGTAGAGTGCCAATGAAGAACAGCACTCTCTAAAATGAGTATCTAGTTTTCATCTAGATTGAGGGAGGGAGATCCATTCTGATTCCTTCTCACTTCACCTTTAGGCATGTCCTCATGCTTTTCTCCTGCCAGCCCAAAGAGGACCCAATCTATGGCTGTGCCTTCTAATATCTAGCTCTATATTGGATCAGACTTATTTCTGGCTCACCACTTGGTGTCTATGTTCTAGGCCTGAAGTGTCTGAGGTTTTCAGGCGGAGGTGGAGGGAAATGCAGAAAACAAAATGTGGTCTTGATCTAGGATATCTGCCTTGTGGATACAGGAACAGTTATGCTATCTGCAGAGGGCATGGGATGACTAGAGTTCTATGCGGAATATTAGTTCAGCTGTTGGACATCCAAGGTCTCAGTTAATTGGCTCCAGGTAACAACTCTGGAATAAGAAAAGGAGTGGTTTGCTATTGGCAGGAGGAGCCCTTAAGCTGGGACATTTTGGGTTCTGAAAAGCTCCTGAAAATTTATACAAGATTATACTTGGATGTGCAATGTACATTTTTTTGAGAAAAGGATCTACAGCTTTCATCAAAACTCTCAAGGGAAGACACGAACCACATAAGTTCAGCATCACTGATCCTGATCTGAGAATAGAGATAAAACCCTCCTCTAGAGGGTCTCAAGGGCTGGGATTTAGTTCAGTGGGTAGAGCGCTGCGCTGCAGTCTCTGAGGTCCCGAGTTCAACTCCCAGCACCGCAAAAATGGGAGAAGGGCCTGGCAATCCACTCCCAAGGCAATCCCGAAGCACTCAGCCATTGAAAACCCTATGAGGGTCGCTATGAGTCAGATACCGACTCGACGGCACCTAACAACAACAAGAGGGTCTCAAAGAGGCTGCCTCCTTCAACCTGGCAGACTTTTAGGACTAGTCAAAAGAGCATGGAAGCAGGGTTACTTGGGGATCAAATGAGGAGAGCTATTGTCTTCACTGGACTGTGCTGGCTGACTGGAGCCTCTCGTATCCCCTATTTTCCCTGAAATTTGGTTGCAGTATTAGAAAGCACTCAAAACTGCCATATTTTATGCTAAAGGGTGGACTGGTCAGGTGTCATCTGAGAGGTGAGCGGGAGATTTGGGTGACTTTGGTAGGTGTGTGTTTGTGGTAGTAATGGTGGGGAGTGCAGGATTTTATTCATGGTGCCTTCTTCACTAGAATGCTCAACACACAGTATTTGTGTATGGATATAAAAGAGTTGTTTCTTTCCCTCCTGGAAACATTGAATCTAAGATCCTTAGTCCATTCTTTTAATTTCCCAGAGACCAATGGCTTCTCTTTACCTCTGTGGCATCCTTTCATGAGAGGTCAGTTGCCTTGGTTTTATCCCTAGGTCTGGTCACTTACTCCTCACCCTCAAAATCCTGAAATATATCTCTGAAAGCCAAACTGGGGCCTGTGGGATTGTCTGATGCTCCTTGGAATATGATTGCATCATTTGAAGCTATATGCTCCAATTCTGGCCATTCCTGGTACTATCTCCCATTTTTGTCAATATACTTCATTCTTTGTTGCAGGCCCTGTTCATGTTAGAAAATAGCATCTACCTTCCTTGCCAAGATTTTTTCCCCTCCTTTGAAACCCCATGTCTATGTGTTCAACCCAGTTTGCCTATTAGCATCAAGTGCCACAATATTTCCAAGACTTGAATGTGGTTGTCATCCTACCTGAGCTGAGGCAAACATAGTCTAAGCTCAGAGTCAGCTTACAAAGGGGAAGTATGGTCCAAGAATAGTTGAGCATAGTACTTCCATGGTTCTAAGAGCAGAGCATGATCCCATAGGTTGAGTTGGCTGATGAAGGCTCCACAGGACAAGGGTTTCTCTTTGTTTTGGTGGCCTTATGTCAGTGTTCTTTCAACATGAAACACAGTGAGGTCTCCGAGACAAAAACTTCTAACTTGGAGCTGTCAGACCATGCAAAGCACCCAGCCCACCCAAGAATATGGGCACATCCGTCATCACTATCACTGGGGGTCCAGGCAGAGGCCATCATCCCAGGACTGAACAGAACTGAGGGTTCTCAGGCTGATGATTAAAATCCACACAAAGCCAGGTTCAGTGGCACCCACCTGTAATCCCAGCCACTTGGGAGGCAGGGGCAGGAGGATCTTGAGTTCAAGGCCAGAGGCTGTCTGTGTTACTTAGCAAGACCCTGTCACAAGATAAAAAACTCAAGATGAGTTGTGAGAGCAGCCCAGTGGTAGAGCACTCGCAAAGTATGTGCAAGCCCCTGAGTTCAACCCCAAGCACCACAGGAAAAAATAAATAAATAAAATAGTAAAGACCACACAGGGTGACATTTTCTTCACATGCTCTCCCAAAGGGATGGGGTTTAGCTCAGTTGGTAGAATGCTGAGGTATACCTTCTCAAGACCTGAGTTCAATACCCAGCACTGCAAAGATGGGAGAAGAATGTGGCGATCCACTCCCAAAACAGTCCTGAAATACTCAGCCATTGAAAACCCTATGAGGGTTACTATGAGTCAGACACAACTTGAGAGCACCCTACAAGAACAACAGCTCTCCCCAAAGCCTCTCTATGCAGGGGAAATGAGGGCTTGGGAGGAGCTGTTGTGCCACACTCACTCTATGAAAGATGGGCCCAAGGACTGTATCCTGCAGTGCCTACAAAGGTAGCCCTTCCTCCAACTTCCCACCTGAGGTTAGCAAAATTGTTCCTACTCCTCCCATCTGCTTTACCTTCTCCTCTCCTGCACTCTGGTCTACCTAACCCATTTATGTTGAGCTGGCTCTCACACATGCTTTTTATAAGCACTCAACCTCTGAGCCATAGCTCTTGATTGTAGGACTCTAAGAATGATGGACAATGGGGAATAGCCACTCTTTAGCAACTGTTTGCCTTCTCCCAAACCCTGATTTCTGACAGGGAATTGTGAAGAAGCAGATAGGCCTCCAAGGCCATCTTATCTTATAGTCTGCTGCCTGGCAGAATGAGCGATCCCTCAATCCAGGCCAACTGGTTTTTCTAACCTTTAATAATGAGCATTGAGTTGTAAGAGGCTTTTTATTTTTATTTTTTATTTTGATAGAGTTCTTTCATTTGTATTTTATGGGTTTTAAAGAAGGCTTCCCTATTGACAAATCATAAATATATTGTTATATTTTTGTGTTTCTTTTATAGTTGTATTTTTTATCTTAGTTCTTTAATCAATCTGTAATTTATTTTCATGAAGGTTGAGTTTGGGGTCTAACTTTTTTTTTCCAGAAAGTCGTGTGCTGCCCAGCATATTTATCCTATGGGCCATGCTCTTCCCCAGTATCTTGAAATACTGCTATTCTCATACTCAAAATTCCCATATGTACCAATACTATTGTTGTTAGGTGCTGTCAAGTTGAGTCCAACTCATAGCGACCCTACATACAACAGAATGAAACACTACCCAACACTGGCACTATGCCTGGCACTATGTTTCTGTGCTACTCATAGGGTTTTCAATGGCTGATTGTTTTGGGATTGTTTTGGGAACTGGGTGCCAGGTCCTTCTCCCATTTTTTGCAGTGTTGGGGATCAAACCCAGGGCTTCAGAGAGGTCAGAGCAGCACTCTACCCACTTAGCTACAACCCAGCCCTGTACCAATACCACCCCATTTTAATTGTTGTAGCCTTTGGGTATGGTTTGATACACTGTATTTTTGTCCTTTGCTTTTTTTTCTCTAAGATTATTTTGCTTTTCTTACATATTTTTTCATTCCAGATGTACTTTCTAATCAGCTTCTGAAGTTTAAGTCCTATTGAGATTTTGGTTAGAATTTCATTGATTATATGGAATAAGTTGGAAGGGAGAGTTGATATCTTTACAATATTAGGTCTTGTCCAGAAACAGGATATCTTGTTTGTTTCTTTTTCTTTTCTTTTCTTTTCTTTTTTTTTTTCCTTAAACAGTACTTGGGAGTTGAACCCATAGTCTTGCACATTCCTTGCAAGTGATCTACCATTGGGATGCACTCCAAACCCACTTTTTTGCTAAATTACACAGACTGCCTCTGACCTTGTACTTGTGATCCTCCTGCCTCCACCTCCTGAGTGGCTGGGATTCCAGGTGTACACCACAAAAACCAGCTTTCAGCTGTGTTCTTAAAGCTTCCAAGTGAGACAGTCTCGCTTCTCCTACCTCTTAGAGTCCCTTAGCTTCCCTGGCCTGTTGCCCTGAACCACTAGATTCTTGTATGCCATGTTCTATGATCCTAGCTTATTAATCCTCTTGTACCACCCAACAGTGGATTAAACAGTTCGGCATTTGCTTTTGCTTAGGAATTCTGAGCTTTATCTTTCCTAGACCCAAAAGGACTCCAGGGGGATCGTGCCATCATTTTTTACCCTGCTTTTACATCCCATTGTATTTCCCTTCTCCTCTTCCTCCTTAAGAAATTTCAATATTTCTAATATTTGTAATCTAAAGTAGGTCAGCCTAGTGTTTCCTTTAGTCTAGACTTCCCCAAGAATCTGGTTGACCTTTAATGCAACCCCTCATACAGACCTTCTCTTCAAATTTTTCTATGTCATTTCTGAGCTTTGTCCAGATGAAATGATGTCTTGGAAGAAGAGGAAAGCTCAGAAGGTGTTTCAGGGGAATAAACAGTGCTGGTGATTCTATGCCAGCTGTCTACCAAAAGGCAAGAACTCATGACCTCAGATTTGCCAACATGTAGCAGCCTATGACAGCTCACCAGCCTAAATTCCAGAGACTGTTTGGGAATTTCTAGCCTCTTTTTTTTTTTTTTTTTTTTTTCTGGTACTGGGGAGTTAAACCTCAGGTCTCACACATGCTTTTTACAAGCACTCAACCACTGAGCCATAGCCCCAGCCTATTTTTTACTTAGTATTTTGAGGCAGGGTCTCATTAAGTTATGAAGGCTGCCTCTGGCCTCAAACTTTCGATCCTCCTGCCTCCGCCTCCTCTGAGTCACTGGGATTAAAGGCATGTACCACTGACACACAGCTGTTCCTAGGCATTCCTGATCCCTGATTCTGTCGTGCACACCAGCCTCAGTAGCAGGCTGCTACATCCTGCCAACCGCCAAAGGCCTAGGGGTGAAGCAAGAAGGGCCTAGCCCCTCTACTTAAACCCCTTCCAGGGACAACTATGGCCATTGTTTGATTGCCAGTATGAAAGCCAAGAGAGCCAAACTAAAGTGTGGGTTCTCAGACCAGGAAACAGGAACCCAAGATTGAGGTCTCCCAGAACTGCTGAATGCACTATACAGTCAGGTTACAATGGCAATGCAAAGACACAGTTTGCCAAAGCCTTTTAATGTATAACTCAATATCCAGAAAGGCCATAGAGTCCCAATACCCAGCCATTTCCTCTTTTGTTTCTGCATCTGTTTGGGTCTCCCTGTACCCCTCTTCCTGCTTCCAGACTCCTCTAGGGCCAGGTAAGCACAACTTACTACTGAAATATCTCATCTAGCCTTTTATGAATCTTCACCTGCTGTTTATCCAGGGGATATGATTTCATGGTGAGCACTGTGGAATTTATGACAGTAATTGGAAAGTTACTATAACATAAGGCTATTATGGAAAATGATTCCTGGACATTTGTGGTGGCACATGCCTATAATCCTAGCACTCAGCAGGCTGAGGCAAGAGGATTGCAAATGCAAAGCCAGTATGGGCAACATAGCAAAACTTCATCTCAAAAAAATTAAAATGAAGACAACGAACCATTCCTCAGCAGAGTAAACCAATTTCAGAGACAGGAAATCTGCCACAAAGGTTGAAAAGTTCTGGTAACACAAACAGAGGTACAGCATCTGATTCCTCAAGATCCCCCTTCCAAAGACAACATGCTGCAGAGTTTTCCCTGGCCAGTCCCCACCTACCCCACAAGGCACTCAAGGCCCGCTCAAGGCCCAGCCACTCGCCTAAATCTGAAATCAAAGTCACCGGCAAGAAGAGGGATTGTCACAAGTAATTGCTACATCCCACAAGAATTTGTTTGGGAGTTAACAGGAGCCAAACCTGGGCCTTCTCCAAAGCCTGCAAGTCTGAGCTTTTTGAGAACTACATTTGATCCTTCCAAAGTGTTGAATGTAAAATTTGCCTTGTGCCTTCTTGGCAGCTCTAGAGAATTCTGTATGGCTTTTGCTGGCCCACCAAGGTGACCAGTACATTTTCCCTAGGAGAGAACAAGGTGGGGAACTACCTGCCATGAGTCACAGGCCCCCAGGGTTGGCCTTTACCCTGAGTCATGCTCTGAACATTGCCCAGGGGAGGAGGAGGGTTAGGATCTCTAAGCTGGGGCAGGTCCCAGGTAGCTGCAAGGAGGGACTTAGATGGAAGAAAAAGGCATCCTGCCTCACCTTTATGTCCTTTCTCAGCCATTCACAGACCCTGCCTTGGCCCTAGCCCTTATCTCATTTTATTTCTACATATTGCCTTTATAGGCATTATTTTGAGAGGATATTCTTCCTTTTCACATATAGGAAAATAAGCCACTTTTAAAAAGCCACAGTAGAAGCTGGGCATGGTAATCCCAGTACTTGGGAGGCTGAGGGAGGTAGATCACGATCTGCCTCAAGTCCAGCCAGGGATACACAATGAGCCCCTATCTTCAAAACAAAACAAAACAAAACAAAATATATCTCAAGACAGCCCAGCATTATTGGGGGACACACTTGGTTATTATGAACCACATACAATCTTCATCATCATCATAGAATAGCTAACACTTACTGAGCTCTTTGTGCAAGGCAGTCGGCAGCATTTTATATTCTTTGTGAATCCTCTCAGGCCCCTTATAAGACCAATATTTCTATTTCTTCATCTCACAGAGAATGGACCAAGCCTGGTAAGGTCAAGTGAACTGCTCCAGGCCTCCCAGTTGGTAGAGGGGAAGCCTGACTCCCAGAGGCTCTGGGACATTGCCACATTTTTCTTCCTGAAGGAGTATAAAGGAAGCACAGCCTAGCAAGGATCCTACCAGTCCTAGCAGTTCAGAACTGCCAGGCACAGTTGGAAGGAACAGTCACATCATATCTTTCCTTTGGGTCTTGGGCCTCCCTCAGATGACCCAGAACCACTGGGATGTGATGCCCCAGGAATGAGGATGGAGAAGAGTGGAGGAAGACCAGGCAGTTCTGTCTTGGGTTCTTAGAGAACCTATGTTGTCAGGGCATGTGGTACCTAAGGGGCATCTGAAGCTGGCATCTCTCCTTTGAGTTCGTCAGGGCTTCAGGAATGAGGATTTCTGTGGCTCTAGCTTCAAAGGACTTAAAGAAGGCCAAAGCAGGCCAGAGCAGATTTTTAACTTGAAGGACAAGAGTCTGACTGACCCTCAGCCTAGTTTCTTTTCAGCATAGCCTAATGTCTCTCTATCTCCTCCTCTGATTTACATGACAGGTTTATTTAATTAACTAGAGGTGAATCAAAGTGCAGCTTGTCCACAGAGTCAATTAATATTTACTGAGCCACCACACAGTGAATGCTACTAAGGCTCATCTGTGTTTTCTGTATCAGCTTAGGGAACATACTTCCACCCCTTGTGTATGGCTGGAGTTGTAACTAGCTACAGCCAAGGAGCTGGCTGATGGGCCTCTAAGCTACCAGGAGGAGTGAATGAGGTCATGTACTAACATGCTTGACTATTGATCATGCTAATCACTGTATCTGACACAGTAGAGACTTAGAAATTGATAGCTGTGTTTATGAATTTTAAAAAGGAATAGCAGAGAAAAGTGGCTTGGAGACTATGTCCCTCTCTGGCCTGTTCCAAGGAAGAGAGAGGTAATGGTAACAGATGCTACAGGAGACACAAACCCATAGGAACACTCACATAAGCATCATGAGTGAATAAATGAGACATCCTTCTCCCTGCTTTCACCTAGCTCTGTATAAAAAGGGACTAGGAGTGGCTGACCCTGGAGGTATTCAAGCAACTCATGAGTAGATGGAGTCTGCTTTAGCTGTGATTTGATTGCAAAGGAAAGGAAACCTGACCCGGGCCAAGAAGCATGGGCCTGTGTGGTCCTCTGTTGGGCTGGGACACTTCCCCTCCTTTTTCATCCCTGTTCTTGCACACACCAGAACCCCACCCCACCTTACACAGAAGCCTTCGACTCTCTGCCTCTTTTCCCAGAGGGTGTTTTCGTGGGCTTCCAGCTAGAGCTGGACCTCTCCTGTGGACTGCCCTGACAAAGCCATCACCGCAGTAGTATTTGGTGATAGTCCTTGCCCTCCACCCTCTGACTCCTCCATGGCTGCCATACCTAACAAGAATCTCACAGCATGCCCAGTCTGACTGCTAGATAGCATGGGAGTCCCGTTGCCCAAAGCCTTCTATGTGATTGCTGGCTCTGAATGCCAGCTCCTGGCTCTTCTGAGGCCTCCCTCCTCCCTGATGGAAGTGACTGTGTAGCCAGTGCTTGAGTATCTGGGCTCTTTAGTCTGACTGCCAGACTTGACCCCATCAGGGCCTGCCCCAGAGTCAAGCTGGGGGTAGTGACCATGAAGCAGCCCAGTCTGATCATGAATAGCCCTTTCTGGAAGCCAAGGTCAAGTGAAGAGAAATGCCACTGAGATAATACCCAATACTCTGTCTCTAGCTGCCAGAAAGATGGCTCTTCTAAGTCAAAGACCAGAGCAACATACCAGCAGTCAAAGACTTTCCCTGGACAGGTTTGGGCAAAAAGGCACAATGGGGCCTGCAAATTTCATTCTGGTTTTGTTGAATCCAAAAATCCAGTGGCTGGGTGGGAGGTGATCTCCCCGATTACTTGAAATGATTTTGATAGGGAAAATGGAATGGGAAATGGGGCAGAAACTGAGAGAGTTCCAGTGGGCTTAAGGTTCAGAGCCCCTGTGCCCCCGGGGCCCCCTGCTGGTCCCTCAGGCAGACTCCTACCCCTTGGCTTCCTCCACAGGAGGCTTCCTGGTCCTTCCTTCTTGCCTCAGAATCTTGGAATGGCTGCTTCACCCTTTTTAATTTTCTCCTTTGAACCTAGCCTGGAGCTGCTCCCTCTCCTCTGCCTTGATATGGGCTTTCTCCTTCCTGATAAAAACCTCTGGATCTGACCCACCTTCTTGAAGAAGCCTGGGACCCTGCTTTCCCACTTGCACACACACTGCCGGGGACTGTACTCAATCCACCTCAACCAGCAGCCAGAGCTGCCTGCTGCCACTGCCTCCCAGAGGGGCCTCCAACCTCCAGCTCCTCCTCCTCCTCCCTTGTCTCTCACTGTGCAATCCTACGCCAGGGCCTCCGAGTTTGGCAGCCCTCACTCCTCCACTCCATTCCACATGGGGCCAGGAATAAGCTAGCTTTGTATTTCCACATCTTGTCCACTGCACAAGTTCTGATAGCTGTGTTCACAGTCCACCCTAGCACCCCCCACCCCTGAGGCTCTTGCCCTAGGCCACTTGCTGTGTCCACTGTCTCCTGAGTGTTTTTCTTCTAAGACTGGAAGCACCCAGAGGTCAAGATCTTTTACCTTCCATAAGGCCTCAGCAGTGCCAGGCTCCCATGGGTACCCAAAGGACCGTTGTGTATGCTGTTCTTTACCTAATGAAATCTGGCACTGCCTCAGATCTCTCCCGGGTGTGGCAGGTGGGTGTGACAGGCCTGGGGGGAGGTTGGCCTCCCCAAGCTACCACTGTCAAGTTACTGGAGAAAGGGAAGATGTGAGCACATTTTCCAGAAAGGGTAATGAGAGGAAGCTTTGAGTTCCAAGGAGGTTGAGTGAGGGAAGGAGGATCACAAGAGGATGAGACCGCTGGGTATCAGTCATCACGCTAGTGGAGATGCTCACGCAGGATCTGAAGAATGTGGATTTCAGGGAAACCCCAAATCTCAAAATTTCTTTGATCCAGCGTCTGCCCTAGTATCTCCCAAAGGCCACCTGCCACCCCTGTTCCAGGCCCCGGCAAGATTCTTGCGTGACCTCGGGCGGTGCCCAGTGCTGCTGTGGACAGCTCATTCTGCCGCGGCTGCAGCGGCGCCCGGCATGTCCCGGCGCCGCCAGGGGGCGAATGGGGTGCCCGCCCGCTCCTCCGACGCTGGGCGCGCCCTCACTGCGCTCGGAAGAGGCCAGAGCCGGAGGTCCCTTCCATAAACTGCAGCAGCCAGAGCCGCTGCTTTCAGCCTCCCCCTCAGGCCAGTTCAGTGGCTCTGTGCGCCTAGGCCTACGAAGGGGATGAAGCCACCGCGCACCCGCACAGGTCGCCGGGCCGCCAGCGCGCCCAGCTCAGCGCGCACAAGGCACTGTCTCATTCGCCCCTTCTTGCCTCTTCCTGCCCAGTGGGCCCCCTTGGCAACTCCGGCTCTGCTCTCGTGGCCGCCCAGATTTCCGAGACTGTGGTTGCGTAGGCCGCACCCGGGACGCAGCGAAAAAGAGGACGCTGGAATTTAAGGAGGGGCAAGAGAAGAAACCGCTCTGTGCCCTTTTTTTCTCCTCTCGCCCCCCACCCCGCCCCCGAGGATGCATATGCCAATTTCGGCGCCCTCAGACTCTTTCGGTCAGGCGGAGTGCGAGGAGACCACACACTAGCCTCTGGAGGCTCCGGGCCAGCGGCGCACACACGCTCCACACCTATTAGAGCAGGCCCTTGCCTGTCTGGACCTGAGAGGACCTCCGCGGCACAGGCCACGTGGGCGGGCAACAGTCACCTACTGAAGCGGCCACATCTGGCTTTAGGTTATAAAGGAAAACAAAAAGAGAGGGGAAAAAATTACTAAGCTTACGGTTGCATTCGTAGGCTCCTTTCTGGGTCAGCTCACGGTGAGGACCCTATTTCGGTAAGTCTCTCCGGATACAGCGTAACACCCCCACAGATGAGGACAAAGACCTGCTCCTGGCCACAACCCTGCTGAGGATCATTACACCTGATAAGAGGTTGTTTCCATTGAGAAATATTCTGTTCCTGGAACCCCAAGTGAACCTTTACAGAAGCTGGCATAGATGGTGTCTAGAAACAGTCCGCTGTCCACATGCTAGCCTCCATCCATCCTAGATATTTCTGCCATTGAAGAAATACTCCCTCACTAAAATGAGATCAAGTATATGTTTAATTTCAATTGAAACTGCACCTCTCTGCTTGCTTGCTAATCAGTCACATTTCGTTTTGATTTGGTTTAGTTAGATTTTAGGGAGGGAGTTCCAAACCCCAAGTTAATGGTCAAATTAACTCTCAAGCTGCAAATAGATTTTGGCTTCAAATCTTAACATTGAACACAAGTTTCCACCCCCAGAGTGTCAGGGCTGACCTCTGTGTCAATCCCTATTCTGATTCATGGCTGGTCAGATAGACTCTCAAATCCCTGCAGGAAGGGGCCCTGATCTAGGGTTTACCACTACCCACCAAGATGTCCACAAGATCCTTTACCATCTGATGGCTTTCAAGCTCTGAGAGGTGGGGCTTGGTTGGAAACTCTTGACCTCAAATCTGTTTAGACTAGGAGCTGGGCCTCCAGAGACTACCTCCTCCTCAATTCATCCAGACGTGGGAGGTGAGCTCAGAAATTGACTCCATTGTCAGATGCCCTGGGTGACCCCACCCCTGAGGGGAACCTTACCTCCTGGGACACAGTACTATCACTTTGCTGAGAGCACTGGGAATCTACCCCAAGCCCAGAACAAGACCCTCCACCTGCTCCCTTTGTCCTTCAGTTCCCCAGATGTGTCTGAGACTTCCTGGTTGTGCAAAAGTGGACTGAAGTTCAGAGCCCCATGTGACCTCAAGACCCTCAGGTATAAAGAGTCCCACTTGTGGGAGCCCTGAGCCCAGTGTTCACTCTCAGGAGGCTGTGATGAGTGGGTAGGTAACAGATCATGTGACCATGGCCTTGGGCCCTGGCCTAGGCTCCTACTCTATCGCCATTGTGGATCTTTTTTGTCTTGTCAGATGAGTGCTTACCGTGTAGTTCCCACAGAACTTTCCCATTCACCCAACACACCTGCCTGCCTGGAGCAGCACCCCCAGTTCAGCCTACCCAGGGCCCCACCTCCCACTCTCTTCTAGTCAGCACTACCTTCTGCTGTCTCAGCCCAGTCTGGGGACCCCTTTGTTGCTAAGAAAGCTACCTAAAGGAGAAAACCACATCCTCACTGCCTCAAGGATGAGAAGGGATAGACAATAGTCTCATTACCATATCTGCAAAGGCTTCTCTGGGTTCACCTTTAATCTCAGTCCTCCATTGCACATAATTTAATGGATATTCACATTGTGCCAAGCATGAGGCTATGGTTGGGGATACAAGAATAAATAAGAAGCAATCCCTATCTTCCCAGAACTCAGGGTATCTGACAGAGAAAAATTATTCTTTAATTCATTCACTCACCAAATGCAAATTGAGCACCTACTGTGTGCCAGGCCCTTGGAGAGTGGCAAGTGTTAGAGAGACAGTAATGAAGACAAACCTAGTCCCTGCTATCCTAATAGACTCACAGTCCATGGAGGACACAGGTATGGGTAGAGAATTACAAGCTATAATAATCACAGAATGCTCTGAACATATGTAAAGAGAGTAGATAGAATAGGAGGGCCAGTGGGGAGGAGGGGCAGTGGGAGGGGACAGGACCTGGAAACCTACCTGGCAGAACCTGGTTTGGTGCTCTTCTTTATCCTGAAATGGACCCTGGAGATGGCTCCCTGTACCCCATCCTTTACCCCCTACACCCAGGAAATTTGTCAGCCCCTCTTTATGACCCTCTCCCTTCCTAAAGAGGCCAGGCACCTTTCCTTGTCACCTGTGGATTGGTGGCTAAAAGCTGCAGTGCCCTGTGTGGTCACTGACTGAAATTTCCAGGCCAATTGAGGAGCAGGGTTTCAGGCTGTCAGGCAGTGATGTCCCAGCTTTCTGAGCTCCTTTGGGGGGAGGAATTGGGGTTGGGGCATTTAATAAAAAAAACTAATACAAAAGAAGTGGGGCTTGGCAGGTGGACATTTGTATACTTCCCCCCTCCCTCAGCCTCTACTCCCCTGGTTCTCGGGCCTTCTGATTTTCAAGGTCTGGCTAGGATACATTCCCAACCCCCATGCCTCAACCCAGCTCAAGCCTGGGGCTCATCCAACAAACCAGCAATTACAGGTACCTGGTCCTACCTGGCTTTGGCTTTGGCTTCTCTTCCACTCCACAGTCTGGCCTGGATCTGGATGGGATGGGCTGCCTTGCTTCCAGGTAAGGACTGTACCATTTGGACAGCCAGAGGCCTCTCCTGGAAACACCAGTAGTGAGATTCTTGTGGCATCCCCTCCATGGCTCAGCCCTCTACGGACTGGCTCAAAGAAGGCTGAGGATCCCTCTACACCCCTTGGACAGGGTACAGGAGCCCTCGGCAGGGCCAGCTTCTCACAGGGTGCCAATACCACCCATGGCTGTGGCTGAGAGGGAGGGCCCTGTATAGTGCTGGGGGTGGGTCTGCCTCTTCTGTATGAATGAGGGGGGGATCCTATGGGAATGACCACTTTCAGTCCCCATAACACCCTAAAAAGGTGCTGTTATTGTCTGTTTTACAGAAAAGGAATCTTGGGTCAAAGTCCCTTAGCTGGAAGTGGTGCCATGCCAACTCCTCTCCTGTACAACCTCCCAGCCCTTGTCAGCTTGTGACAAGGGAGATGAGTTTGAGCCTCCAGGGTTTAGAGAGAGAAGGGGTTGATTTAGGTGTGGGAAAAGCATTTGAGAGCAAAAGTCTCCCAGCACCACCATCACCCCTACATCTACAAGTAAACTGTGGGCTCTTAAAGCTGCCAAGTGTGACCACCAGCATTGGTCAGTTCCAGTTGGACGCCTACCATATGCAGATCTTACACAACAGGACCTAGAGCTGACACCGTCCCTATCCTCAGGGCACTCCCAGTGCTGAGGGACAGACGATTTGCAAGGCAAGTACTCTGGAGACAGCATAATGAGAACCACACAAAGTAGGCACAGAGTTGTGTTTGCGTGGGGAGGGGTCAGCGAGGGTGCCTGGAGGGAGTCTTAAAGAAAGAGTAGAAATTAGCAAGACAATAAGGATATTTGGTGGTAAGGGAAGGTTTCTGGACTAGGAACACTTCTGAGCACATGAGCCTTGCCAGGATACCCAGAAACAGTGGGTGAGGTAGATAGAGGCCAGAGGAAAGGCCTGGTGGGTTGGCAGGTGAGAAGTCACAGGTCTTAGGGCAGCACCTGTGGATTTCCAAGCCTGAAGAACCTGGGACAACCAGACCCTCCCAAGTCTCCTCAGAGTTTTCTGTGAACCAGACTGGGAGCATTCCAGCATAATTGCAGCTCTGATGGGCAGCTCCAGAGGCTCCTTGCTTTAGGACCTCCACTAGAGGAGCTCATCTGGGGCCAGCCCAGCCTGTAAAAGTGGAGGCTCTGGGGTCCTAGGATTCCCCAGACCCTTCAAAGGCTGGAGGTCCAGGGGGATTCCAGATTCTGGGGGAATTGGGTTAAGACACAAGAGAATATGGATGGAAATGGAGCCAGAGATCCTGAGTGGGAGGAACACAAAAGATCCCTGTCTCAGGAATAGGACTTTGGGATAACCCTGGTGCTAAGGGAGTCCCTGCTCAGGCAACTATTTCTGGAAAAGGCTGAAGATATGATCTCAGGCCCAGCTGTCACCCATGCCTCCACAGTGCCCTCTACCAGATCTAGCCCTGCCTGCTTTCAGCAAGCAGGGAGGACACAACTAGAATATGGAAGCAAGAGCCCCCAAGCCCTAGAAAAGAGGGATAAGAGGGCCAACTGGACTGAGATTTAGGTTTTATTGTTGTTGGAGGTGTTGGTGTTGGTGGTGGTAGGTTTGTTTGTTTGTTTGTTTTTGCAGTCCCAGAGGTTGAACCCAGGGTCTCATGTTTGTATGCTTTGCAAGTGCTGAGCTGCACCCTTAGTCCATTTTTTTACTTTTTGAGACAGGGTCTCGCTAAATTACGCAGAATGCCTCTGGTCTCGAACTTGCGATCCTGCTGCCTCTGCCTCCCGAGCCACTGGGATTACAGGCCTACGCCACCGGGCCAGCTGTGTTGGGTTTTTTGAAACAGAGTCTCACTATGTAACCCAGGCTGGCCTTGAACTCACTTCCTGGCCTTGATCCTCCTGCCTCAGCCTCCCCGGGGGCTGAGATTACAGGTATGCACCATTCTTGGCTGCACTGAGATTTAACAGACACAAACAGCTGCCCCTTCCCTCTTTCCACATGGGAAATCTCCTCCAACTCCTCTCCCCAACCTGGCTCCCTCTTCCTTCCTGGCATGGGGCTCCCAGTCTCTGGCACTGGCAAAGATAATAGCTGAAGGCAGAGAAGCAGTTGAGAGGAGGAGAAATCAGACTGTCTCAGGCTACAGGATCCCCATGCCACTTCACAGGCCAGCCAGAGCTTCTTGCTTTCTGGAGGGCAGCACATTGCTTGGGGGTGAAGTGAAGGATGATGACTCTCCCTCCCAAGACCTCTGCATTTCTTATATCATGCCCAAGGATCTTGTGGCAGCTGCAGCAGAACTAGTCCAGGAGGAAAACCCTCCAGCTGACCTGGCTGATCTCCCCCTGGAGGTTGGCCCACCTCTGTACTCAGCCATGTCTCAGAGCCATCACCACCAGCAGCAAACCCAGAATATCATTTACCAAGTGTTTGCCATTCACTTTCCAGTTTTTTCACATGTTGTCTTTTTTAATCTCATGAGAGTTGAACCAATCCCATATAATGGATAAAGTAACTGAGACTCAGGGAAGTGAAGGGACTTCCCAAGGTCACACAATTTATAAGTGGCAGAGGTAGGATGCAAACTTGATCTGCCTGACTCCAGAGCCTACAGAAGGTGGCAAAGCTGGACCAAAATTGCCCTCCCCCACTGTACCAGCTCACTTCCAAGCCCAAGGCCTCTCAGATAGCACCTTCACCTGCTGCAGGGCATCTGCCCTCCTCCTTTGCAAGCCCAGGTCTGCCCAGCCTCCCTCCTGGCCACCCTGCCAGAGCTTAAGAGGGAGTAGAGTGCGCTCAGGAAGGCTCTACTGTTCCCCCAGCCTCTTATCCCTCCATCCCAGGGCTGTTTAATTCCAATGTCTGAAAAATGAGGACCACTTAGGTTTTCATGGGGAGTGGGAGAAGGCAGCTAGGCCAGTGTGTCCTGGCATGTGGAAGGGGCTGACTGAGCACTGCCTGCCCAGCATCCCATCACACATAGGAATGACAAGAGAGCCAATGAAAAAACATATAATAATGTTGCTAATGTTTATCAAGTGTCCACTGTATGCCAGGACATTTCATGCATTATCTCACTAAATTCTCAAAACTACCCAGTGTGGTCGGTACTTTATTACTGGCTCCATTTAATAGGCAAGAAAACCAAGGCTCTGGTTAAATTATACCTGTAATCCCAGCTACTCGCAAAGCCAAGGCAGGAAGATGACAGGTTTGAGGCCAGAGGCAGCCCGTGCAACTTAGACTCTGTCTCTAAAATTAAAAAGAGGGATTTTGGGATGCAGCTCAGTGGTGGAGCATTTGCCTAGCATGGGAGAGGCTCTGTGTTCAACCCCCTAGTACTGAAAAATATTTTAAAAAGAAAAAACTGAGGCTCAGGCTAAATTGCAAGCCACAGAGCTAGGATACGTCCCCACAGCCCAATTCTCTGGTCCACTGTACTCTGTGCTACCCCAAAGTGCTTGCTGCTGCCTGACACCCACAGCCACCAGGTGCCCCTGTCCCTCCTTTTTGCAGTGTCAACCAGAAATGCTGACCTCAGACCCGGCTTTAGTCTGTTGTCCTGAGCCTGTGGCAGACTTCTGGCCATCTCCCTGAAAGGTCCCGCCTTCTTCCCCCGCCCCCAGACTGGGCCTAACATCCTGTGGGCTTAAGCAGGAGACCCAGGAGAAGGCTGCAGGTCCCTGGAGGACCCGTGACCCTCCCAGTGCCTTTGCTTTTCATCTCCTGTTTGACCACTAGCCTGGCCCAGAAGGAACCTGAGCTCTGCTGGTGATCACAGTGTTGGGAGTGGTTGGGTTTTGTTCGTTTGTTTTTGTTTTTGTTTTGTTTTTTATAAATGTTGATGGAATACAGAGCAATAAGCCATTTGCTATATCAATTATGCAACTATTAAGTCACTTTTGCTTACATATTCATTACCTTACATATTTTACAGAACGGTGAAAACTAAAGAAGAAAAAAGTAGGAATTTTAATGAAATGTAATAAAAATCATATGAATCATGAGTTACATTCTCACTGATTTTTTTTCCTTTCCCCTATTTTTTCCCATGTGTTCATATAGTTGCATGATATATTTTGATATTTTCCTCTCCCTCTTTGTCCCTGTACATTATTTCCCCTTCCCTTCCCCCCTTCCTCAACCTCTGCTTCTATGTGGGAACTAAATCTAACTCTAAGGAAGGAAAAAAAAACTATACATACTTAGATATATAAAAATGAACCATCATACTTATCTAAAAGGGAAAATATAAGCAGATCAGAAAGAAGGGGAGAGGGGCTCAGCTGATAGGAGTGGCTATTTTAAGGGAGGGCTCTTCTCATAACTCCTCTTCCTCATTCTCTGCTCCCAGCCCTTGTCTTTAGCTTGAAATCACTTCCTCAGGGACTGTCCCAGACCAGGTCCTGCATCCTATCACAGTTAAAACCAATGCTATTGTTTTTTGTTTGTTTGTTTTCTGGGTGGCTTTGGTCATTCCCTACCCCAAGTGTATGCTTCTTGTGAGCAAGTTCAAGGGGGCCCTGCTCACCACTGTCCCCAGGGCTTCCTACAATACCTGACAGATATGTTAAAGGAGGAGATGAACCTGGGCCCTGCGTCGTAGGGAAGCTGAGAAGTAACAGGAGGGTGTATCCCCAGCCCCAGGTGACTGCAGCAGAGACAGGTCCAACCTCTAAGCAAAAGATTAGCCCTGCCACCTAGAGTGAGGAACAGGCCCCCTCAGCCTCAGATTCCCAGACAAATGCACAGAAAAATCAGTGGGTGCCAGTAGAACTGTCTGCTCAGCCGGGATCCCTCACCTCAGCTGCACCTGCCTGGAGCATCTGGGCAGCAGCCTCATCCAGTTCTTTCCTCAACAGCAGCAGCAGCAATAATAATAGTGACTACTGTCATTGGGTCCTCACTATTCCAGGCCCTGTGCTCCTAGCACCCTCACAAGGGCCTTTAGAGATAGACGACAATTTTATTCCCCTTTTACAGATGAGACTAAAGCTCAGAAAGGTCCATATCTGCAAAGTTATTCAGCACTTGGAGGAAAAATTGTGAAGCCAGGTGGCTAGAGTCCAGCACAGGGATCTTAATCCCAAAGCTTTCTGTCTCCAGGACAAACCTCTCTAACTTGATGGTCTGGGCCAGGTGCAGCCTGAAATGGGTCCCAGGAACACGTGTGTTCACACATGCTGAATTCTATGGAACCTAGAGGCCACCTCCACCCACATTGCTCTCTCAATAGGGCACTGTTCACTTATGTTGACAGATATTTACTGAATACCTACTATAGACACTGTAAACACTGTACTAGGCACATTGGTGAACAAACTCAGACCCAGTCCCTGCCCTCACGGAGTATATATTCTTGTTGTTGTTAGATGCCATCCAGTCGTTTTCGACTCATAGAAACTCCCATAGTGTTTTCAATGGCTGTTTCGGGATTACCTCGGGAGTGGATTGCTACGTCCATCCCCCATTTTTGAGGTGCTGGGAATCGAACCTGGGACCTCAGAGTCTGCAGACCGGCGCTCTATCAACTGAGCTAAATCCCAGCCAGAGCATATATTCTAGTGTGACATTATCAGACAAATTTGTGTCCTATTAGAAATTACAATACACGTGAAGGAAAACTACAGCGATCTCTGAGGAAGAAAAGGGAGAACATAATTTAGACTGGGGGGCGGGGTGTATTAGAGATGATATTTATACACTAACACAATCGGCCAATCAGCCAGTTGGCTTATCCCGACCACAGAGGCAGTCAGGGCTCCACCTGCTGGGGTTTGCGGAGCAAAGGGGCTTCCTGGGTTTCTTCATCCGGGAAAAGTGCTGCAGTCCACAGCCATTTTGCTTTTGCTGAGTCAAGATATTCTGAGACTAGAGAGCCCTGTGACCTCAGAGTAAAGGACCAGGGAAGGCAAATCTGACTTGTTTTTTTGTCGCTCGGGGCTAAAACAGGCAGGACAGGGTTCCCTCCTGCCCTGATTGGAGATTGGACAGAGGGCCCCTGCCTCCCTCCCGGCGCTCAGAATGCGGTGCTCTGTCCCCACCTGGTGGACAAACTAGATATTGCTAGAGTGGGCCCGGGCCCTCCTCCTGATCCAGAATGAGGCTCCCTTTGGGCAGAGGCTAATAAGGAGGTAGGAGGTTTAAGTGACTTCCTGGCAGGGGGCGAGGGTGGAGACAAGGAGCAAGGGTGGATGGGGAACTGCTGCTTGAAAGTCAACTAACCGGAGACCAACAATGGCCCCATTGTGTCCGGGGCCTTGACCTTGATTTCCTGCCACTCTCATCCCTGGAGTGGTATCACCCGGGTCTGATTGGCCCAGAGTCCGCTCTTCGACAGTGGGCGGGCCTCGGGTCTGGACACTCGGCCGTGCGCCCCGCTGAGGCCTAGGTCCCGGGCTGCCCGGGTCCCCGAGGAAACCCACGGAGGAGGGGCGACACGGCGGCCACGCCTCTCTAGAGTCAGCTCCAGACGCCTCTCCACCAAGAGGCAAGCACCAAGGCTCCGCAAAACAGTGTGCCATCTAATGGTTAGGACCTGGGATCTGCAGCCTGGGAGACTCGGTCCACCTTACTTCTGGGGTCCTTGGAGACAGTTTTTAACATCATCTTTTTTTTTTTCCTGCCCCCCCCACCTTTCTTTTTATTTATTACACATTCCCATTGTAAAGTGTTACACAACATAATAAAAGCTAAGGCTCCCACTTTATCACCGTCAGCCCTTCTCCGATAATTACTATTGTTGGTTTAATATGAGCCCTTCATTCGCTATATTTACACACCAGTCTGTACATATGACAATGTATGATTTTGTGTACTTGCTCTCTCGACCTCGGCTTTCTAAATCCGTAGGTGGGGATGATAATAATAGTAAATTGTAGAGTTACTGAGACAGTTGCCTGAAAAAATTTGTATGGAGTGCTTAGCACACTACCTGGCACAAAATGTTATTCTTGTCATCACTGCTACCTTAATTTTCAATGGGCCCTAAACTCAGTTCTGAGATCTCAATTAGTAGCCCTTTCCTTCCTCCACAGCCTGCTCCTCCTTTCTCCCTTCTCCCTCCTAATGAAACATACAGATAAAAATCTGTGTTCCCTAAAGCCTGTGATTTTTAAAAGCTAAAAAGAACATCTGGTCTTTTTGGCGTGTTCTCCCCTTCCCTCCCATATTTGACCTAGATGTGACCCACTCACCTCACTGCAGAAAGACTGTTCCTATTCTGCGCCAGGGGAAGAGATGTACAAGGTCCATGTGGTACAGTAGGACTCAGGGTGACTCTACATAAAGGCTGTCCCTGAGGTAGGGTAGGGTTAGCTGAAAGGGAGGACAAGGACCCTGCTAGAGGCCACATGGTGAAGCAGGTAAGTGGGAGGTCGGCTGCCAGAGCACCCTAAGATGTGGCCCAAGACAAGTCCTTTCACCTCTCTGAGGCTCTTGTGTGCATGGGCTCCTGACAACAGCTACCACATTCAAGTGCTGTGAGGGTAACATAGTGCCTGAAAAGAGACCTGGCACTGAGAAAGCCCCTAATAAAGAGCAGTTCTTATTGTATTGTAAAACAATGTGTCATGTTTATTTAGCATTGCAAAGGAAATTACTAACATCTTTCTTCTTTTTAAAACAGGCTAGTCTTTTCTGGTGTGGTAGCACATGCTGGTAATTCCAACACTGAGGAGGCAGAGTGAGGAGGATCATGAGTTCAAAGCCATCCTGGACTCTATAACAAGACCTTATCTCAAAAACACAAAAGCCAGTCTTTGCAACATGGAAAAGGAAGTTCAATTTTGCAAGTCTCTGGAAAACATAAATGAGTTTACATGGGGTACCTATTGAAGCATCTAGTTGCCATCTCCTGGAGCTATTACTGATCCTCTAAGATTGCCCACAGAGTTCCTTCCACTCAGAAACCAGTATGACATCCAAGAAGATGCTGTTCCAGAGGATGCAGCAGGAAATATGTCAAACCCCATGGGAGTGAGACAGGGACAAATCACTCCTTCAACAAAGCACCCCCTGGGCACCTTCTGTGGGCTGAGCCTGCCCTCCAAAGTGGTTCACAGTCAGGTTTGTCAGTAGCAGTGAGAGATGCAGCCTACCATAGCCACCCAGCCTGAGGAGTTTCCCTTCTTGGGACTCTACCCAGGTGGTGCCAAGTCCTTGGCTCCATCCCCAGAAAATGAATTTTTAGAATGAGTCAGAGAGTGAAACAAAGTTAGAAACTTTATTAGGTAGGGGTAAGAGGTAGTACACACTTTAGGGTAAGCAGGGGAGCTCAGAGAGAAAGAGAGATGCCTAAGAAAATAATAGTACACATCCAAGTCATAGATGTGGGCCTCTCAAGGAGAGTTGCACCTGAGTGTCTTCACAACAGATATATATGATTTTGTGACTTTTGAAGTTACATTGCTCAATGGTGGTCCCAGGGAGTACATTATAGATAAGAAGCACCAGTCAAGGAAATTCTTACTACATTTAGTTACTAGGAAATTATCTAGGTCTGTTGATTGTAATTATAGGCCATACTCTGTTTTTGTGAGATTCTCAGGGAAACACAGGATTTGATGCAGGCAGTCCTCACAGCAGTTTTCCTTTTTTGGTTGTGCTGAAATCCTTGACTCTCAGCTGATGAGACTCTGACCAAATCTTAGGGTGAAAGCTCCTTCCTTCCCATGTTCCCTTAATTTTCCCTGTCTTTCTATCCTGCTTCAGGTCCCTGGAGAAAAACTGGTTGAGAACACTGGTTAATGTTTATTCAGTGCGTGTTAGCTGCCATCTATTTTATATGACACCCAATAAGTCTAGGACAGCCAAGATCTTTGATTTCATGTAACTTGCCTTTCTCTCTTCCTTCCTTCCTTCCTTCCTTCCTTTCTTCTTTCTTTGTTTTAAATTCTCCTCTGAGACAGGGTCTCACTGTGTAGCTGGCTTAGAACTCAGTATGTAGCCCAGGCTGGCCTTGAACTTGCGTCAATCCTCCTGCTTCAGGCTCCTGAGTGCTAGGATTACAGGTGTGTGCCACCACACCCAGCTGTAACTTGTCTTTTAATTGTACTTCTGCACATAGTACTTTCTCTTCAAGATATAATTTACATACATTAAAATTCACCTTTTTTAGTATATTGTTCAATGAGTTTTGACAAATACCTACAGTTGGTTGACCAGCATTACAACCAAAGTATAGCACATTTTCATCACTCCCCAAATCTCCCCTGCTCTTTAGTAATCAACTCTTCCTCCAATCCCCAGCCACCACAACCACCTAACTGAGTTCTGTTCCTATAGTTTCACCTTTTGTAGAATATCATCTAAACAGAATCTTACAGTGTGTATCCTTTTGAGCCTGCCTTCTTTCACTTACCATAATGCTTTGGGGATTTATCTATGTTATTAAACATATCAGTAATTCACTATTCTTTCATATCTTTATTATAAACATTTCCAAACATAAAGTTAAGAGAATAATACAATGAACGCCTATAAACCTAGCAGCAAGATTTAACAATGATTGAATTTGGTCATATTTTTAAATGACATATTCATAAGCACGTATTTGCTGAGCAGTTTGAAAGTAATTTATAGGCACTTTGAACTTCACCTTTAAAACTTCAACTTACATGACCTAAGAATTTGGACATGTGTTAAGCATATGTTATCAACCTAAGAAAGTTGACAGTAATTCAGCCTAAGAGAGTTGACAGTAATTCCCACATGTCATCTAACATCTACCCATTTGCAAACTTACTTGATGTTAAAAAGTCTTATAGCTTTTTACCCACCTGTTAGAGTTTTATTTCTAAACTTTTAATTTTGAAATAATTATAAATTCACAAGTTGCAAAAGTAATAGTCTGTTGTACCCTTTCCCCAGCTCCCCTGAATAGTAACACTTTCTATATAGCTGTAGTACAATATCAAAATCAGGAAATTAACATTGGTACATTACTTCTTAGTAGAGGACAGGCCTGATTTAGCTTTCAGCTGCATTCGTGTGTGGGTGTGTGTATGGTTCTCTGCACTTCTATTCCATCTATAGATTCATGTAACTTCCATAGCAAGAAGATAGTTGTTACACTACCACAAAAGAATTCTCTAGTGCCACCTTTTTGTATTCACATCTATGCTCACTTTGTGCTTCCCTATCCCCCTCCCTATCACCTGGCAACTACTAATCTATTCTCCATCCCAGTATTGTCATTTTGAGAATGTTATATACATGAAGTCATACAGTATATAATCCTTGGGAGTTATGTTTTTCCACTGAACATAATTCCCTAAGGTTGTTGCATGCATTACCGATAGTTCATTCTTTTTTATTGCTGACTATTACTCTTACATGCATGTACCATAATTCAGGCATTTACCAATTGAAGGGTATTTGAATTGTTTCCAGTTTGGGGCAATTATAAATAAGGTTCTTGTAAACATTTAGGTACAGGTTTTTGTGTGAACCTAAGTTTCATTTTCACTTGGGTAGATACCTAGGAGTAGAATTGCTGGTTTGCATGGTGAGAATATATTAAGAGAAATGGTAAAGCTCTTGTAAACTGACTACACCATTTTGCATTCCCACCAGTAGTATATGAGAGTTGCAGTTGCTCTCCATCCCTGCCAGTGCTGGATATTACTATCTTTTCTTGGTTTTGTTTTTAAAAGTTTAGCCAAACCATAGGTGGGGGATGTAACTTTCAAAACATTAATAAGACCAAATCATAATCCTTAAAACTCTCCAGTGGCTTCATGTCACACTCAGAATAAAATTCAAACTCATTTTTTTTCTTTCTTTTTCTCTTCCTTTCTTTCTTTCTTTCTTTCTTTCTTTCTTTCCTTGTTTTTTCAGTACTTGGGGATTGAGCTCAGGGCCTCACATATGCTAAGCAAATGATCTCCATTGAGCTGCACCCTCCAGCCCCTTTTTCATTTTTTTTTTTTTTTTTTTTTTTTTTTTTTTTTTTGAGGCAGGGTGTCTCTGTCCTCCTGCCTCAGCCTCCTGGGTTGTTGGGATTACAGGCATGTGCCAGGGCACCTGGCAAAATTCAAATTCATTTCTGAGACCTGCCAGACCCCCTCTCCTGCCTGACCTCTTTGACTCTGCCACTTACTACAGTCTAGCTACAAAGAACTCCTTGGCCTTTCTCTAACATGCTAAGCTTGTTCCTTCCTTAAGCCTTCTTACTAGGGCACCCTCCATCTGGAATGTTCTTGCCATGGTATCTGTATGGCTCAGTTCCTCACCTTGTTATTTTGCTTGATATGAAGATATATATATATATATATATATATATATATATATATATAGTGATTTTTTCAATATATAGGGTCTTGCTCTGTAGCCCAGGCTGGCTTGGAACTCTGAGTAAGGCAACCCGTCTAGGCACCTCTGACCCTCTGGGCATCTCTGACTTGCAGTGGCTAGAGCTGATGAAGACACATTTCTTTCTTTGACTTTCAGTAAATAATGCTGAGGTGCATTCCACACTGCACGTCCTGGCCTAATCAAGCCCCAATTGTCCCACAGTGGTGACCAGCTGCTTAGACACCATAGCACTGGCTTTCCTGGCTTCCTATTTTACTCTCCCCAGTCTGTATTCCTATTTGTGGGATCATGTCTTGAATTAACTTATAAGCAAGCACTTCCTCTACTTTGTCTACCAGCAAGTAGGTAGCAGGATGGACAAGGGCCCAGATACAACTAGAACAAATATAATCAAGGAAAAGAGCCTTTTTTTTTTTTTTTCATGCTAGGGGCTTGAACTCATGGCCTCGCACATACTTTGTAAGTGGTCTGGGCTGTACCCCCAGTTCATGTTTTTTACTTTTTATTTTGAGACAAGGTCTCACTAAGGTACTCAGGCTGCCTCTGTCCTTGAACTTTTGACCCTCCTGCCTCAGCCTCCCAAGTTGCTGGGATCACAGGTACAAGCCACTGCACCTGGCAAGAGCAAATTTTTTAATAACTACAAATGAAAGGACAGACTTTTCAATAAATGCTGCTGGAATAATTGAATATCTATTTGGAAAGCAATGCAACTCAATCCTGACTTCACATCATACTCAAAATGGGTCAAACAAGTACTTTTTTTTAACAAAAACTATGGGCTGGGAGTTTAGCTTAGTGGTGCAGCACTTGCCTAAAATACATGATGCCCTGGGTTCAAACCCCAGTACTGGAAAAAAAGAAAGAAAGAAAGAAAAGAAAAAGGAAAAAGAGAAAGAAAGGAAAGAAAAGAAAGAGAAAGCCATAAAACTTCCCTAGGAGAAGCCGGGTACAGTGGCCTATGCATGTAATCCCAGTGACTCAGGAGGCAGAGGCAGGAGAATCACAGGTTTGAGGCTAGAGGTAGCCTGTGTAACTTAATGAGACCCTGTCTCAAAATAAAAAATAATAATTAAAAAAAAATGGTCGCAGGTACAGCTCAGTAGTAGCACTCTTGCAAAGTATGTGTGAGGTCCTGGGTTCAGTACCACAAGAAAGAAAAAGAAAAGAAAAGAAAAGAAGGAAGGAAGGAAAGAGAAAGAAAGAGAAAGAAGAAAGAAAAGGAAGGAAGGAAGGAGGAAAGAAGGAAAGAGAAAAAATAGAAGACTTCAGGTCTTTAGAGTAGGCAGCAATCAAAGAACTAATCATAAAAAGAATAGGAAAAGCCAGGTATGGCAATGCACACATATAATCCTAGCACAAGGGAGGCTGAGGCAGGAGAATCACAAGTTTGAGGCCAGCCTGAGCAACATAGCAAGATCATGTTTAAAAAAAAAAAAAAAAAAAAAAGACAGCATTAAGGAAATGAAAAGGTAAGCTACACACCTGAAGAAAATTTTACAACATATATTTTTAACTAAAGATTTGTATCTAGAACATACTGAGGAATCTTATAAGTCAATAATAAGACAACCAAATTAAAATACAGACAAAAGATTTTAACAAATACCTCAAGAAGGTATGCACCCAGCCAGGGGCGGTGGCGCACACCTGTAATCCCAGGGGCTTGGGAGGTGGAGGCAGGAGGATCGCAAGTTCAAGACCAGAGGCAGTCTTTGTAATTTAGTGAGACCCTGTCTCAAAAAGTAAAAAAAAATGGGCTGGGGGTGCAGCTCAGTGGCCCAGCACTTGCAGAGCATGCAAGTGCGAGGCCCTGGGTTCAACCCCAGTACCGCAAAAAAAAAAAAAAAAAAAAAGAAGGTATACAAATGTCCAACAAGCACATGAAAAGTTTCTCAACATCATTGGCTATTAGGGAAATTGAAACCACAATGAGATAATGTCACACATCCACTAGAATGGCTAAACTTTTTTAAATTAATTAAATAGCTTTATTTAGTTATTGACACATGGCATTGTTATGAGGCCCAGATTCACTATGTAACCCAGGCTGGCCTTGAACATGTGTTGGCGAGGATATGGAATGACTGGAACTCTAGTATATTGCTGGCAGGAGTGTGAACTGGAACTATTCACATATGCCCATCAATTTTCATTATATTTACTCAAAAGAAATGAAATCGTATGTCTACACAAAAATTGCACCTGGATTACTAGAGAAGCTTTGTGCATAAAGGCCCAAACCTGGAAACAGCCTAGGGGTCCATGTTAAATAAACAGATACACTGTGGTATGTCCCTACAATGACTTACCATTCAGTCATAAAAAGAAACAAAGTACTATACTAACAAATGCTACACATATAGATATACTCACAAAAAGACAATCAAGTAGAAAGGAGACCATTGGTGGGGAGGGAGGGGAAGGAGGAAGAGGGTCACGAGAGGGTTAGGAGGAAGTGAATGTGATCAACGCACAATGAGATCCATGCATGGAAAGGTCACAATGAGGCCCGTTAAGTTGTACTTTAAAAACTACTAACAAAATAACACTACAATATGAATGAATCTTTTAAAAAATATGCTGGTTGAAAGAAGCCAGACAGAAGAGTACATGGTATATGGTTACAATTGAATCAAAGTTCTAGAACAAGTAAAACTTGTTCTAAGTAGGGAGACAGAAAATAGCACATTGATTAACTAGACTGGCCATAGGGAGAGGGGAATCAGAAAAATTGAATGGTTATGGAAGACATATTCTGTATCTGAGTGGCATAGTGGGTAGTTACATGGGTATCTGTCAAATTCATCTAACTGTACACCTTAAATGAATGCAATTTGTTGTATGAAAACTATACCTCAGCAAGTCTTATTGTAAAAGTCAATTGGCTATAGTTTGTGATAAATGCTGCAAAGGGAAGAATATGTGGTAATGTAAGAGAGAATAATGGAGAAGGGACTACTTTGGATTGGCTGGCCAGAGATGGACTCTTGAAGAGGTGACATGTGAGCATGGACGTCAAGAGGGAGTCAGCCACCAAAGGATGGAGTGGAGGGCCTTCTGGGCAAAGGGCACTAAGGAACAAAGGCCCAAGATCAGGAAGGAGCTTGGTGAGCTGGGGCACTGTCTGAAGGCCATGGTGACTGGCCTGGTAGGTGTGGCAGAGAGTGGTAGCAGACAGGGTGGGGAGAGGAGTGGGAGCCAGATTATGTAGGGCCTTATCAGCCATGATAAGGATTTGGAAATTAGTAAAATACAAATCTCTCACAGTCCATTGAGCAGAAACATATGCAATCACGAGTGAGGTATTTGGGAAGTGTACAGGGGTAGAAGAGAGAGTAGTCAGTGCTATCTGGAAACATCTGGAAAGGCTTCCTAGAGGAGGTGACACTTTGGCTGAACTGGAAGGAAAAGGGGCAGAGGAGAGAGGCCATTCCAGTAGAGAGTACTGTGTATATAGACTCACAGAGGTGTGCAGCCTCCTGAAACATTCACAGACTGAGCATAAAGTCAGTGTTGTTGGAGATTTCTCTGCTGAAGGAGTGAAGCAGGAGATGGGAGGCTGGAAGAAGGCTTTGAACACTCTCATCAGCACTGCAGCTGAAGCGATCCAGAGGTCCAGGCACAGGTGGCATCTTACATAAAGCTCTGGATGTGATGGAGACCAAGATAGCAGACCAAGATAGCATCTCCACTGCTGCAGCTGAAGAACTGCAGTAGAGTAGCCCTGGCCACCACACATCATAATTACTCCTGATCATCTTTCCAAAGAGCCACAGAAATAGGTGATGGGGCCAAGACTGGATAATAGATCTGCCTTTTAATTTTAGGGTGTGTGTAGGGGCAGGCAGGGAGTTACTGGGTGCTGCAGTGGCCTGGAGAACAAGTTCTGTGTAAAATGAACAGGTCGTAGCACACATTTTCCCTCCTGAACCCCAAAACAGCTCTATGCAGCTCTATTATTCCCATTTTATAGATGAAGAAACTGAGGCTCAAAAAGGTTCAGTAAGTTGTGCTGGGTCCCAAGGACAGAATGTGAGAGGAGGCAGTCCTCATGACACTCCTGGTCATAACACTGCCCCATATCCCCATGAGTGGGAGAAATCACTGAATAATCATAAATGATTTTCCAAGCAAGGGGAAGGATAGATACAAGCTTTCTTTGGCCTGCCCCTGCAGAAGTCCTTTCTGTGTGTGTCTTCAAAGAGATGATTCCCAGGACCCACAGGAGCTGGGATTTGGAGTCTCGTGGTACAAACCAACTTATAGGGTCCCAGCCAGTAGTACTGGCCTAGATCTTCTAAGAATCCTACAACAGTGCCACATGCTTCAGCTTTATCCAAGTAACAGAAGGAGGTGGTGGAGGCGGCAGTGGCAGCAGCAGTTAACAGCAAATCTGTCCCCAGTGCACTACAGTGCTGTTTTGTGCTGAGGAAACACACATGGCATATGGCTACAAAGTTACTATCTTGAGAGCAGAGAGAAATGGGATTTTTTTCCTGTGCCAGATTTCACTTTCCTTTCTGAAACAATTCTTGTAGTAAACAGAGGTTTTCTGATCTTGCTAAAATCTGACTATGGGAATTCCTTTACACTTTTTAAATACAAATGTTGTCTTGCAGGGTTTCAGGCTAGTAATTGTGCAAATGGCTTTTTAAACATGGAAGCTACCCTATGCTCCCTTCTTCTGTCCCTCCCCAGTCAGGACAGGGAGAGGCGCTGCCACCACCAGGCAACCAATGCCATTCCAGTTACAGATGACCCTGGTGATGAGACATCCATATGTGGACCTGTGGCTACCATCCCTTGGCAAATGGGCAGGGGAAGAGGAAAGGCTTGTTGAGTGTGGGAGGCCCCAGGGCAGAGGAGGCAAGGAAGGACCAGAATGTGACTTTCAGGAGGAGAATTATTTTGAACAGAGTCTTATATGCTGACAGCATAATGATCATCATTAGGGCCTCAGATATAACATGAAGCCCGCCTTGAAGTTAAATTTTCCCTTTCAGATAAGCGTGGCCTGTCAGCCCAGGGTAAAATTGTTTTATGCCAACCTCCTCCATGACAACAGGGAATCAGAACGCTCTAGCTGCCCCCTCCCTGTTACTTTTCATTAAGCCCTTTGTTTTTTGGGTAAATAAGGGCCTTGATTTTCTACCTTAGTCTTTTTAAATCAACCTGAGAAACACTGTGTAAGCACCACAGACATCTTTGCAGTTTTCTACTCACATTCAGCTCCAGGGTTGCAGGCTGGAATCCTATCTTCCCACGACCCCTCCTGGACACAGTGTGACCTCCAACAGAAGGGCAGATGTATGGCCTGAATCATGCCCAGACAGATTTTGTTTGGTTTTCATAGTATTTTGAAACTTGGTTTTCATATCAAAATCCTTTTTGCTGGCTTCTCTTGAAAAATCAGAAAACCTCACTACACTGAGCCATCTTCCTTGTGACAAGTAGCTGATGTTGAATAATAGTTGCTCCTTTGCACAATGTTTGTTCTTTAGTTGAGACTAGTTCTCTAGGTGAGACTAGTTCACCCTAGTCTCACCACTCCCTAGTCACCTCCTATCTAAACCCTAAGAGAGATGACAAGCTAAAATGCTGAGTAGGTTCATGGGTTCCAGTCTCAGTTCTGCCACTTCCTTCTTTATTTTTTCAGTGGTGGGAGGCAGGGTGGTGAACCCATGGCCTCATGCATACATTGCAAGTGCTCTACCACTGAGCTGCACCCCTGAAGTTTTTATCTTGAGACAGAGTCTTGCCAAGTTATGCAGTCTGCCTCTGGCCTTGAACTCATGATCCTCCTGCCTCTGCCTCCCAAATAGCTGGGATTAAAGGCTTGTGACACCCTCTTGGCCCCACCACTTACTTCCTATGGCCCCTTGAACAGGTGTTTGAATCTCTTTGAAGCCTGTTTTGTTTTCCCCAATTCTAGGGGTTGAACTCCACCACAGAGCTGCACCCTCAGCCCCTTTTTCCTTTTTTCTTTTTTCTGTTTGACACAGGGTCTGACTAAATTGCCCAGGCTGCCTCTGGCCTTGAACTTGAAATCCTCTTGCCTCAGCCTCCAAAGTGGCTAGGATCATAGGCATGCTCCAGGTGCCCAGCTCATTTTTCTTTCTTTCTTTCTTTCTTTCTAAGACAGGTTTTCACTATGTAACCCAGCCTTGAACTCAGAATCCTCCTACATCATCCCCCTCAAGTGCTGTAAAGCCTGTTTTTAACACTTAAGAAGAAGAGAATAATTTGATAACAGATGCTGAGCACTAGCAGAGCCTGGCATAGAGAAAGCATTGGCTGAGGATTTGACATTCATGTTTATTGGTGTGTATCACTTTGTTTTTAATGATGCAAAACAGACTTGAAGATGGTATACAAATGCACTCACCTACAGGAATTTATACTTCACAGAAGCAAGAATTTAAAAAATGTTTTGCTTATTCCTACATCCCTAGAGCCCAGTACAGTCCATGGGACATGGTAGTTAGTAAATGTGTTGAATATACATGTAGGTTTCTTATGTCACATGCTAAATTATTGTTGGCCTATTTTATAAATACAAATACAAATGGACTTATAGACTGACTAGTTCTAAATTACATGTGCTGATTTTCTTCTAACTCTTTAAAAGATTAAAAAGTCTAGACAATAAGCTGGGTGAGAAATAAACTGGGTGGTGCATACCTATAATTCCAGCATTCAGGAGGCTGAGGCAGGAGGATCATGAGTTTGAGCCTAGCCTGGGCTACATAGTGAGTCCTTGTCTTAAAACAAACAAACAAACAAACAAAGAACCACAACAACCACCAAAGAAACACAAAAAAGCAAGAACATGCTTCAGAGTTGATGGAACTTTGACTGCCATAGTCTGCTGAGTCACAGGCTGGGAGAAAAATGTCTTCTCCTCCAGGACTGTTTTTTAAGACCACTATCAAAGGCCAGGCCACATCCAGAATCAGTACTTCAAAAAGTCACAACTAGAAACACATGCATTTAATGTGCTGCCTCTAGAGAAACCCAGATGCTGTACAAACACATTTAGAGAATGCATTAAGTGCTCCTTGAAGAAATCTCCTCAGAAATGATGTTTTCATAGAAGAGTGCACTTAGGCAAAATCTACAGGATGTCCCATGCCATGCTCTCTAATGGCTCAACCTTTGAGTGCTGTCCATTTCTATGGATGCACCTTTCCTGGAACATAAGAGAAGGTAAGCTGACTCCCAGGTGAATTCAAATGTATTGGAATATTCTATTCCGTGAGCCTGCAGGAACTTTCGATAGGCTTGTCATTTCAGTATTAGTGGGCTATGGAGGTCAGCTGGGTTGGTTGGTTTGTTTTCTGCAGCATCCATTTCTCCTACTTCTGGTAACTAGACTTCAATTTTCCTTGAGAAGCCATTCCTTCCATACTTTCATCTGTGGAGTTTGGGGAGGCTGAATTCATTCGTGCTTCAGAGAAGAACATGGAACCAGCCAAAGTATCATATCCCCAACCACAGCCACACATTCAGAGGAAAGCAAATTTCTCAAGCCAATCCAAACCCTAATTCTTCACCCTGGGGTTTTTCTGGGGACAGAGCCTATAGCTGTAGCTCTGTGGCATCCAATCCCGTCAGATCTCAGAAGCTAAACAGGGTCGGGCCTGGTTAGTACTTGGATGGGAGACCACCTGGGAACACTGTAGGTTGGGAGAAGGACCCAGCAACCCATTCCCAAAAATCAATCTGCCATTGAAAACCCTATGAATACTAGAGAAGCACTGACAATAGTGTTTTGCCTGTTATACATAGAGTTGCTATGAGTCAGACACTGACTCCAAGGCATCTAACAACAACAACAATCAAGAAAGAGGGGCTGAGATTTAGCTCAGTAACTAGAGCGTGGCTCTGCAGTCTCTGAGATCCCAAATTCGATTCCTAGCACCACAAAAATGGGAGAAGGACGTGTCAATTCACTCCTGAGGCAATCCCTAAACAATCAACCATGGAAAACCCCATGAGGGCCGCTATGAGTCGGACACAACTCTATAGCACCTAACAACAACATTAAGAAAGAGAAAACCTTCAATTTGCTGAGACTTTTTACTTTGAGAATGTAGTTCTGACTCTCAGAGGAACTACCTGGGTAAGAATTAAGTTGTGCAGAGGGAAGAGGGCTGAGAGAACAAAAGAGGAGATTCCTATTGCCAGTGTTTAGTGCCTAATTCCAAGTATAAGTGAAGCTTAGATTCACTCCTGGATTTTTATCTTATCTCTTCCTTTTAAGCTGATTTGGATAGTGCTTTAGCACTTAGGTGGAGACATTCCTGACTAGCAAATTGCAATTTGAAAATGCAAATTGGAAAAAGAGACACAAAACCCATCACTCAGGTGAAAATCAAAACCTTAAGCCAGGCATGGTGGCTCACTTCTGTAATCTCAGCAACTCTAGAGGCGGAGGCAGGAAGATTGCAAGTTTGAGGCCAGAGGCAGCCTGCCTAACAGCAAGACTATCTCAAGATAAAAAATAAAAAAGGGGTTGGGGGTGCAGTTCAGTGGTAGAGTGCTTACAAAGTACTCACAAGGCCTTGGGTTCAATCCTTCAGTACCCCCCCCCCCAAAAAAAACAAAAAAAAAAAAAAAAAAAAAAAAAAAAAAAAAAAAAAAAAGAAAGAAAGGAAAGTAGAGGGAAGGGAAACGAAAAAGGAATGAAAAGAAAAACACCTTGAACCATAGCCAGAGGCAAACAGATGACTTTGCCTCTTTCTCTTTCATATGCACCTCAAATTCCGTTAGAGCACCAGACTAGGAAACAATAGAAATGGAAAATGTTTTCCCATCTCCTTAATACCGCCACATGAAAGAAGACCCTGGCCATTCTTCTCTAGGTTTTGTGAGGGTGCTGGTCACATTCTCCAGCTTTCCTTTCACATCTGTTCCTTTCTCTACCTCCACTGGGGAAGAACACTGAAATAAATTAGAGGCCAAGCCTTGATGGATTTCTCCCAGGGTTTAAACTGTACTTGACTGAAGGGAATTGCACTATCATCTGCCCATGAGCCTGTAAACTCCAAAAAGATGTTCAATTTATGCAGCACCTAAAAACACTAACTTATTAGGATTACTGAAAGCCTCTGCACCCTGGGTTCCAACTCACACACATGGACCAGCAAGTGGACAGGCTTTCTCTTTGTCTAGGTGGATGGCTTCTAGTCCCTGGTCAGCCCTTCTTTACTCTTTGGAACCATACTTTTATCATGGTTCTACTTTCCCTCTTAACCCATCCTGAATACTGCTGCCAGAATATTCCTCACAAAATACTGCATTCCATCCCATTTTCCAGTGTAAGGAACATTAGTGATTCCCTCTAGTTTTTTATTGACTCTATTGTCTTCTGCTCAAACCTAGATAAAACTAATACTATTAATAAAAATTAATAGTTCAGCTGGATGCAGTGGTGCATACCTATAATCCTAGCTCCAGGAAGGCTGAGGCAGGAGGATCACAAGTTCCAGGCCAGCCTGGGCTACGTAGCAAGACCTTGTCTCTAAAATAAAATAATAAAAGAAAATGAGAAAGGAAAAGAAAAAGAAAAATGAAAGAAAAAGAAAAGGCAAGACAAGAAAAAGAGATAAGAGAGAAAAAAAGCTAATAGTTTGAAACACTTAACTCTGTGCTAAGCACCATGCTTAGGTTTCACAGGTTTCTCAGTTAATACTCAAAATGACTCTGTAAAGCAAATATTAATCTTTATTTTTTTATTCAAAGAAACTAATGCACAAAGGTTAAGTAATTGATTCTAAGTCATGAGACTAGCAAGTGATGGAGTCCAAATGTAACCATGTTGTTCTAGATACCCACCCCATCCTCTTACCAAAAGAATCTGCTGTCTCAGAAGCTCCTCCACAATCTGCTCTGTTTTACTTCTCACAACTCTCTAGTTTCTGCAGTCCACTGAAGCTGGTCTTATGACTCTTCCCAACATTCTGTAGTTTTATTGTCTTTGCTTATTTGTTTCATCATTCATTTATTCATTCATTCAACAAAGCATCCATGAAGCTAATCTTACACTATGCCTGATGTCATGGTTATCTTTGCTCATTCATTCATTTATTTGTTCGTCCAGCAAAGATTTACTGAGCTCCTGCTACAGATGCTCATGCCATCTCTGTGACCCAGAATGCTCTCTTCTACCAATTCCTGCCTACCTGTGAAGGTTTTACACCAAGACCTTCCTTTCATGGATCCCACCTTAACAAATGCACTTGGCATGATCCCCTTTCCATGAATGCTGAGGGCTCAGAAGGGGGTGACATAGTTTTACATTTGATTTCATTGTGGCCCGGCAAGGTCTCATGCTGTCTCATCTTCCCATCAGGAGTCAGATGCTTGGAGGACTAAGCCAGGGTGCCATGTTCCTTTCATATCCATTGGTGCTGACCACATGTGAGGCAATCAAGAAACATTTGTGTGTGTGTATGTATGTATGTATGTGTGTATGTGTATACATGCACAGGTACACAGTGGTGACTGGACCCCTGAGCTACATCTCCACGGCCCACTTTTCATTCCAGCAACCCATATATTCTTGATCTTCAAAGACAATGTCTCAGTCAGCCTGGCACCAAAGAGTGCTCTTTAGAGGGAAGGACAACATAAGTGAAACCTTCATGGAGGTGCAGGGAGTAGAAGAATAAGATTGAAATGAAAGTCAGCAAGAAGTGAAAGGTTGAGATAGGTAGTGGCTCTCAAATTGAGACCTCCATGAGGTGTTTCATTTTCATTTGTTTACATTTTCATGATCTATTTGGAGAGTCATAAAGGTGTAAGCATACCATTATAGCAAGCAAGAAGAGGAATTTGGACAGAATTTTTCTTCTCTTTTCAGTACTGGGAATCCAAACCAGGCCTCCTGCATGCTAGGAAGCACCCTATCACTGAAATACATCACAACCAGAAAATAAGTTTCCAAAACGAAAAATAATTGTATGTATGTATTTGCAAGTAGCACAGGCAAGCTTGTTTTAGGCTTTGGGCTGGGAGCATGTCAGTGATCTCTCTTCGTGTGGGAACAGGAGACCTTTAGGACAGGAGATCCTGGCCTGGACGCAGTCCTACCCCTTCTGCCTCTTGCAGTTAAAGTCTAATTACATTCACACTCACCAGCTGCACTACTGCCGCGAGGCTCCTATGGAAAAGAGGCCAGAGAGCAATCTAGTTAGCTTCTGTCCCAGTACTCTCAGGTGCAGCTCGCGGGTAAGCCCCCAAACCTAACTGGGTCGACACACAGAGCACACAAGGAGGCAGCAGCCCTCACCAACCCAACGTGCCACGTACCAAGCAGGGTCCCTCAGGGACACTGGCCTTTTCTCCCAGGCTCCTGCATTGGCGGCGAGAGGGTGTCGACTGGCGTCTCAGAAAACCTATCCAGTCCCAGGCAGTGGGGGTTGGTGGGTGCCTGCTCGAGTTTCAGACGTCAGTAGCAGCTCTGAGGCCAGTACAGAAAGGCAGAAGCCAGCCTCAGATCCAGGCGACGCCTATAGCCGGGAGCGCTCCCAGCGGCGCGGCGGAGCCAGCGAGAGGGCGGGGCTCTGCTGTGACACCGCCCTTCTCCCCGCCTCTCCCCGTGCGCGTTGCCAGGGAGATTAGGTGACGGGTTTCAGGATCTGGCGGCGCGGTTAACGTCAGTAGCTCCGCTTCCCCTAGCGCGCAGCTTGCGTGGCGCGTTTAGTACAGTCTGGTTCAGTCTCCTTCGGTCCAGACAGACCAGGACCCAGCCAGAGAGGTGAGGGGCAGTGGAGTCCGGGCTGGAATCGGCCGGGCTACGAGCAGGGTTGGGTGGGGCTCGGCTCGGGCAGGGCGCACTTGGACTACGCGCGCCCCTGAGCTCCCCAGAGGCCTCCCAGTGAGCCAGTAGGATCCTGGACTGGCTAGCCCCCGGCAGGGAGCCCGCGGCCCCTGAGGAGGGGCCTGGAGCCGGGGAAGCGGCCGCAGCCCGCCGCTGCCCTTGGGGCTGCCATCGCTGCGCTGCCCGCCTAGCTTCCCGGGGGTGGACCAAGGGGCTCCGCGTTTCTGAGACTCTCGTGTCGCAGGGAGTTGGCAGACTCGCGGCGGGGCTCGCCCCACCCAGTCTCGGGGGACTTCTTCGGGAGGCTGCTGGGTTTCTTCGTCTTGGGCTGCGATTTCTGAGGCGCTGCTGTGTGTACTCTGGCTGAGCCCCCTAGGAGAGGGAGGCCGGTAGGGAATCCCGAGGATGCAAGTAGGGGGCAGGATGGACTGGAAATAGGGAATGCAGAGCCAAGCGCTCGGTGGCCGGCTATTCAGAGGTGTTGCGGGAGAAAGGAATGTGGGTTGCCTTTCTAAGGGCGTAGGATTGAGATTTGAGTAGACCTGTTGGGGAGGTGAAATCTGAGCGGGGTCCTGAGGGATGGGGTTGGGAGAGTAGGGAGAGGAAAAGAGGGGCAACTCCGGGGAAGGAGACTGTAAGCCTTGCACTGGAAATAGAAGAAAAATTATTTGGTGATTGGACTGCGTGCGTGCCGAAGCTATTTGAGGGGAAATAAAGTTTGGAGAATTATGTTGGGGCCGTTTAGAAAAAATTTGAGCGCGTAGCTGAGGCATTTTGTGCTGTGGGGAACCAGGGGAACCTTGGTTTTTTGGGGGTAGGGAGAGTACCATGATGGGGAGACATTGAGGAGGTTGGTGACAGTCTGGAAAAGAAGTAACAACACCAGAATTCTTGTCTGATGGGTTTCCTCGACCCTGTTTTTGAAATATTTTATAACAGACGCGGTAGAGCGCAGGCAGCCTGGTGCTGGTAACACCCCAGCCATTGTTAGACTAAAAAAAATTTTTTCTTCTTATGCACACACCCATCAGGCAGCTTATTTTCTTGTGTCTCATTTGACTAGATTAAATGACTGGCTGAGAGGTATCCTCAGTATGCATGGAGACTGTCATGTCCACAGCACATTGCCTTCCAGAATGTCTTATAAACACTTCTTATCCCTAGGATGAAATCCAAACCCCAAGTGACTAGTAGGAGATTTGGGGGGTGGGTATTAAAGAGAATCAGCATCCAAAACATGAATATGGGACATTGGGCAGGCTGTAAATTTTCTTTTTTTTTTTTTTTTTTCAGCACTTGCTGTTGAACCCAGGGCTTCCCGCCTGCATGCTTTGCAAGTGCTGGTCCACTGAGCTGCGCCCCCAGCCCTTTTTTTTTTTTTTTTTTTTTTTTTTTTTTTTTTTTTTTTTTTTTTTTTTTTTTTTTGAGACAGGGTCTTGCTAAATTCCGCAGACTTACTCTGGTCTCAAACTTGTGGTCCTCCAGCCTCCGCCTCCAGAGCCTCTGGGATTACAAGCGTGTGCGGCCGGAGGGGCAAACTGTAATTGTGAAACAAAAATTTCTGCCTTAGAGTTCTTTCTTACCAGCTTCTCTCAGTTTATAGGCTTCTCACTGTAAGACTGCTTAAATATTAACTGGCCACTTTGTCTTAATTTCCTGAGAAACAGGAAAAATATTTTGGTGATATGAAGGGGAATGATTTTATGATTTATAATTTTACAGCCCTGAAGCTGGAAGCTGAGCGGCAATCTACACAGCTGTCCATTTTATATTGAAATTTACAATCTTTTGTTTCCTGGAAGGTAGTGAAATGACTGAACCTTCCCACCAATTTATATTGTATTTGTTTGACTCTAGAAAACGAAATTGGACCTCCAGGGATCGTGTGGGGTAAAAGGCAGTTTAGAGAATTGCTATGAACAATGGAAGGAGGCCACTGCTGTTTGTATGTAAATGTAGAAACCACTGTGGCACTCAATGGAGAGCAAATCGAGAGTCGTGGGACTTGGGGAAAGTGAGCTTCCAGTCAGATCCTCATAGTCATTCTCTGTAAAAGAAGTCCCAAGATAGATGAAAAACAAAACAAAACAAAACAAACAACCCCCCCCACCACCACCACACCTGCAAACTGTGTGAAAGGCCACAGTAGTTCTTAAGCGGCTTTGCAAGAACTTCTTAAGGATTGTTGGAAATTAGCTGTCTTGGCCACACTAAAATTTTGTTGCTAATCATTTTGTAAATCTCTTTGATCATAATTGAACTAGCCAACTAATTATACCTACTTTGGAAAGAAACAATCCACCCCCTTCTTCCCCAAGACACAGTAACTATGTGCTGTCAGGGCAGTTAAAGAGGCCAAGGGTTTTGGAAAATTTCCGCTTTCATTCACCCCTGCCACCCCCACAAGTTTTCCTGTTGGTAGAGAACTTAAGACTTCATGGTCAGGAAAAAAATGTTAGTGTATTTCCTAAATACAAGCTATGATAAACACCAGGACTGGCGGTCACCAAATGGTTTCCTTTAAGGGGAACTGTACCATTTCGAAAGGCAAGGCTAGGGTATGGGTTGGAACAGAACATTCTAAGCCCTTCATCTTTGTCACTGGTCAGGGTACTCCTTTCTTGGCATGGGAACATTTCTCAACCTTGAGCCAAGTAATGGTCAGTACCCTCTTCTCAGAGGTATTAAGGAGAATGAATGAGAGGGTATATGAAATTTGAGCTTCTCCAAAGCAGATTTTTACTGGGGGTTGAACCCAGGGCCTTGTGCATGCTAGGCAAGTGCTCTACAACCGAGTTGCACCTTCAATCCCTTTTTCTTTTTATTTTGAGACAAGGTCTCACTAAATTGTATAGGCTGCCTCTGGCCTTGAATTTGCCATCCCTGTGCCTTAGCCTCCTGAGTAGCTGGGAGTGTGCTATGGCACTCAGCTCAAAGCAAAGTTTTTAATTTTTGGATTTATAGTATATTTTGAGATGTGGTAAAATAAAAAGTGAAAGTTATAAACTTTTGTAAAGCTGTCTTTGAAACGCTAAGACCTTTTTACTTTTATTTTTCCTGGAGTCAGTTGACTTGGTTATTAGTCAGCCTATAATCAAGATCAGGAGGCCAAAGTTAAGTGCCAGTTTGTATTTCATATGTAAAAAAGCATAGGTTGTTCATTACCTTTTATTCTTTTACTCTCTGTTGCCCTAGCTTGGCCCCTTTTTAGTGCTTGAAGTAAACCAGTAACACCATAGGCTGTGAGCTGGCAGCTTTCCACCCAGCATCCTTTTAACAGCTTTAAAAGGAGTTAGCCTTTAAGTTCATCAGAGGCGGAAGTAGATAATAATGCTTCACTAAATTGAATGAGGAGTGAAATAGTCATCTTTTAAAATTTCTGTATCTGCCAGGCGTGGTGGTGCATACCTGTAGTCCCAGCACTTGGGAGGCAGAGTTAGGAGGATGTCCCAAGTTTAAACCTAGCCTGTTCTACATAGTGAGTTCTAGGGTAGCCAGGGCGAGACCCTGTCTGAAAAATAAATAAAATAAAAATAAATAAATAAAATAAATAAAAATAAATAAATAAAATTTCCCTGTCCAGTGTCAGGCTAGTCACTAGTCCTCTTACAAAGTATAGTAGAGACTCAAGTGCTTACTGATGTATTCAGGGACTCTGCAGAACTATGACACCCAGTTCTTAGACTTCTGACATTTGTTGGCCAGGTAAAACTTTCTCACCTTAGGAAAATTTAGACTGGAGAGACTTCCTGTTTTCTTCAAGCTGAGCTGAGGATTGTGTTCCAGGCCTCAAAGCTCCCCGACTATGCCAAGGCCACTAATTGGCTTGGCTATAAAATGGGAGTCAGCAATTAAAAGCAGCAGCATAGAAACAAGGGAATTGGACATGAGTTGATCTGATCCTCCAGTCCTACACCCAAAAAAGGTTCACACCCTTTGAGTTCTGTGTACAAAGGACTCTTCAAAAGGAAATGAGGTTGGAATGGTGTCTTTGTAATTTTTAGGAGACAAATGTGAAATATTATAACAGATGGCAGATGGCCCCTAACTTATGGTGGTCCACCTTATGATTTTTCTATTTTATAATGGTGCAAACGTTTACCCATACAACTGTTCTGTCTTTTTAAAAATTTTCAGTACAGTTTTCAATAAATTACATGATATTCAATAAATTATTATAAAGTAGGTTTTATATTAGATGATTTTTCCCAACTGCAGGCTAATGTGTTTTGAGCTCATTAAAGATATGCTGGGTTATGCTATGGTGTTCAGTATATTAATTGCATTTTTAAATTTCTGATATTTTTCAACTTAGGATGGGTTTGTTAGGATGTAGTACCATCAGAAGTCGGAGCATCTACACTGATGTAGGCCTCAAAGCCAAATCTGTGCAACTGGATGGGTCTTCACGTCTAAAACATGAGAGCTGGGCATGGGGGCACATGCTTGTAAACCCAGGGACACAGGAGGCTGAGGCAGGAGGAACCATAGTTTGAGACAGCCAGTATAATTTAGCAAGACCCTGTCTCAAAAAATTAAAAAGGGGAGGGGGATGCAGCTCAGTGGTAGAACACTTGCCTAGCATGTGCTAGGCCCTGGGTTCAACCCCCTAGTACTGGGGGTAGGGGGGAAGCAAGGGAGACAAATGATGTGAATTGATTCTCTGTAGTAAGCAAGCATGGGATGTGACTGCCACAGAGAAGAGATGATTTGTATTTTTTTGAACTCCTTTAATAAGATGGTGTAAGGGAGTGTTGGTAGTCACGAAGGGAGGAAGATTTGCTATATCTGAATTTACTCATTAGGGACTAAATGCCTTATTCAAAGGTGCCTATCATTAGTTCCCTGATGATTTGTGCTAAGGAGTTGTTAGGTAGTCCCAAGAGCATTGGCCCAGAAAATACATCATACCCGAAAACTATGTAGACATGCTCAGTATTCAAAGAAAGGTAGAGATGGAGAGCCGTTGAACTGCAAATGTATTTGGGGAGAGGAAGACCTGGGAAATGTGCTAGATTTCTGCCACATTAAAATCTAATACTGAGCATAGTACTTTACCAGTTAGCTTTCAGTGTCAGGACCTTAGGCAGGATCAGTTGAGAAGATTGTGTGTGAAGAAGGGAACAGTTGTAGGAATGTGCCTGTCTCTTGAGTCCTTATCCTTAAGCCTAGTGCTTGGTGCTTTCCTATAGCTGCTAGCCCCCTAGATACCCCAACTGCCCTCTCTTGCCCCCAGCCTTTCCTACAATGCCCACTCTAAAGCCAGTCAAATTTCCCATCCCAATTTCTGCATCTGACTCTCCTAACTTTGTTAAACTATTCTTGGTGATCTTTAATATCTGCTGGTGGCTGTATAAAACTCCAGTGAGGAGCTGGGCACAGTGGTGCATACCTGTAATCCCAGGGACCTGGGAGGCAGAGGCAGGAGGATTGCAAGTTCGAGGCCAGAGGTAGCCTGAGTAATTTAGCAAGACCCTGTCTCAAAATTAAAAGAAAAAAAAAATGGGCTGAGGGTGCAGCTTAGTGGTAGAGTGCTTGCAAAGCATGTGTGAGGCTCTGGGTTTAACTCCCAATACTATCCCCCTCAAAAAAGAAAGAAATTCCAGCGAGAAATAGTTGTATTTCAAGTGAGGAAGTCCCTGAAGAAACATCACGTGTTTCTCCCACTTGATTTATGTTCCACCTACGTGATTTTGGTCTTATCTCCATGCTGTTCTTCCTGTTATGTAACTAACACTTTTTTTTTAAAAAAAACTGACCCATTTTTTTAAAAAAACCCTAAATTTATTTACAAGGGACACTAACATTTCCTTGAGTTGAAAACTACTATATCACCTGCCACAAATAGAAGGTGAATATAAGAAGTTAAAGTTTTTGTTCATGTTCCCTCAATCATGCCACATATCCCATATGTGGAAATACTGCCCTCACCCAAAGATATGATTTACTGATAGTTTTTGAGATGGCAGTAAATGGGTGGTAGGGATGGTATGGTTATTAGACCTTCAGAAAGGGCCCGTTAATTCTTGTCCTAAAACTTGTGTGGTTATTTGATCCTTGGAAGGCCACAGAATGAAGAATATAGGAACTAAAAAGAAATAAGTGGTTAGGCATGGTGGCTACTGGTTGTAATCATAGCACCCAGAAGGATAAGACAAGAGTATCACAAGTTCAAGGCCAGCCCGGGCTACATAGCAAGACTGTCTCCAAAATAATGATAATAATAATAAGCTGGGTGTGTTGGAACACATCTATAATCCTAACACTTGGAAGGTAGAAGCATGAAGATTGAAAAATCAGTGCCAGCCTGGATTACATAGCAAGTTTTGGGCCAAATTAAGTTTTAAATAAAAAAGAAAAACAAGCAAGCAATAAGTGCAATGGGCGACCACTGGTGTTCTGATATAAACTTTGACAAAAGTAGGCCCAAGTTGTGGTGAGGCTATGTGCTATTTTAAATTCTAGATCCAAGTGGCTTTGTTGATACAGTTGTATATTGTTCTTTCTGTGCAAGAGAACTCCTGGAAAACTCAGATTTTTCATGGAGGCCAGGGGGATGCAATTTTTTAAAAAATCTCATTAATATCCCAATTACTTTGAATCCTTTGTCTTTTACATATAGAGGGCTCTTTGTTGATGACAGAAATCTGAAATTTTCACCTAGCATTTGTTTTTTCCAACCTTCGTTGTCCACAAACCCTGTGCCTTTAAAGATCCCATGATGAACAGAAGAAAGGGGGAGGAGGAGCTGCCCTAGGTTGCTCTCTTAGGGTGCTGCACATGATAGCACTGTAGTACTGCTGGTATCAGCTGAAATTCACTGTGTCCATTAAGAGCCACCTGCAGTGCCCACTGAGCTGAGTCTCCCTCTGAGGGTCAAGAAAGTGGTTTTTTCATGGTGGAGCAAAGTGCCTGATCGGCATTCATCAGGAACCAGGGGTGCTTAGTTAAATTGCTAGTGCATTAAACTGTAGGGGCCTTTTTCTAAGCCGTCAAGATTTCAGCTTTCCCACAAAGCCTAATCTAATGCACCAGGAGGAGGCAGGCAGAACTTGTCTTTCAGGGGCTGTGCTGGTAGGGGACCTGGCCTGGGAAGTGGCCTCAAGGCTTGTTGGGAGGGATGGCCCTGTCCCTTTCTAATGTGTCCTGTCAACTTGGCAGGGGGCAGAGTTCTTCCCTTCTCTCTAGCTCTCCATGCCCTAACCTCTCCTTTTATGTCCTCAACTCACTTTCTGTGGTAACAGCTCTCTTCCCATTTCCCTTCCCTTCTGTTCACTGCAGACCCTCTTTTGATCTTTTCTCTTGCTGGGCCTCATTTTCTCTGCTTTCTGACTTTGAGGGTCGACTATTTGAAGTTCCAGAGTTACAGTCCTGTCCTGTATGTCCCAGCGACTGGATGTAATTCAGAGGGCCAGCCTTTTTTCGGAAGAGGAGCCAACCACTGGCTTTCAGTTAAGCAGTGTTGGTGGAGTGCTGACCAGACTCCTGAGCTGAGTGACTGAGCAAGTCTGAATGTACCCCTGCCTCAGAGAGGGCCCCAACAGTGCGGGGAGAGGGTGTGAATTTGAAGCTTTCAGACAAGGGGCTGAAGGCCACCCCTGGAGCCTGCTTTCCAAAGGCAGAAGGCATAGGGAGTCCTACATTCAGGTTTTTGCAGAGGACTGTATGTGATGAATGAAGACTGCAAAGGGACCTTTGATGAGCTTGACCTGGAACCCACAGGACTCTGCAACTGTGAATCTTGTCTTGGAGCCAGGTTTTTCCAGGTGGTAACTGGAACAAATTGTATTCTCAGTATAGTTGGATGGTTGTTGGAAACATCTACACATATGGCTTTCCTTCTCAATAAGAAGTGGATTGTTTTTACCTAAAAGCAGTATGGCTACTTTTATCCAAAGATGATTAGCAGGGTTTTTAACTTCTACTATTAAATATGACATGTGTAAAAAAGAACATATAACATAAATGTGTAATTTAATCATTATTAAATCATTAATATAACTGTGTAATCTATTCAGGTCTAGAAATAGAACTTTATTTTTATTTCTGTTTTGTTTTTAAAGACAGGGTCTCACTATGTAGTCCAGGCTGGCCTTGAACTCTCTAGGTAGGTAGTCCAGGATGGCCTGGAGCTGTGGTCCTCCTGCCCCAGCCTCTCATGTGCTGGGATTACAGGTGTGTGCCACTAGAACTTGATTTTTAAACCCCAAATAGAGTAATTAAATGCATTTGTATTGCAAGTTTCTTTTTTTCACCATGTTGGCACTTTTCCTCATCAGCATATGTAGTTCTACCACATTCTTTTCAAGGGTCATATAAGAAACAGTTTCATAGTTTGGAAGTACTTGGATTTAGCCATTCCCATAATGATGGACTTTTGAGATGTTATGTATCCTATGTGTATTATATAGCTATTATAAATATGTTACAGTGAATATGTGTGTAAAGTTTTTTTTTTTTTTTTTGGCATACTGGTACGAGTGTATATCTATAGGATAAACTCCTAAAGATAGAGCTGCTGGTTCAAAGGATAGAGTGTATTTTTTATTTTGAGGGGATTTAGTTAAACATGTGAGCTGGACATAATGGTGGTGGTGGTTGTTAGGTGCCATTGACTTGGGTCTGACTCATAGCAACCCTGAAGGGTTTTCAATGGCGGATTGTTTTGGGATTGTTTCGGGGAGTGGATTGCCAGGTCCTTTTCCCGTTTTTGTGGTGCTAGGGATGGAACTCAGGGCCTTAAAGAGTGCAGAGCAACACTCTACCAACTGAGCTAAATCCCAGTCCCTGGACATAGTGGTATACAACTAATCCCAGCACTTAGGAGAATTGTGAGTTCAAGGCTAATCTAGACTACACAATAAGACCCTGGCCAAAATAAATAAATAAATAAATACACAAATAAATAAATAATAAATGTGTCTTTATAAGAAAAAAGAATAGAGAGATGTTTCCTCCAAGTATTAAGGACAAAATGAGACACAAATACCTAGATGGATAAGGGTAGGCCATTTTAGTCATTGATATCTTCTAGTAGTAATGATTATTTTTCCCCTAAGGGCTTTTTAATAATATATCTTATAGAAAAACAGGTCTTGGATCCAGCCAGAGGTTCTTCATAGATAACTTTATGCAAAAAGTTTATTTTTATTTTATTATTTGTGGTACTTGAGGATTGAATCCAGAGCCTCACACATACTTTGTAAGTGCTCCACCACTGGGGTGCATCCCCAACCCATTTTTTATTTTTTATCTTGAGACAGTGTTTTGCTAAATTGCATAGGCTGCCTCTGCCCTGAATCCTGGGATCCTTTTGTCTCAGCCTTCTGAATTGCTGGGATTACAGGTGTGGCCACCATACCCAGCCTTTGCAAAAAGATTTTACCAGATAATACGTTATCCTCAGTTGAAGGGACCTTCTTTACATTCCCTCAGAAAGTCTGAAAGAATGCTAAATGGCAGGGTATCTTGGCGCAGACTTATAATCTCATAACTCTGCTGCCTCTGCCTTAGTTTGGTTTTGTAATTACTGATCTTACAGACTGTCCATAGTCTTAATAGGAACCGTCTCTTGCTTATCGCTGTCTCAGTAGGGCCTGGAGTGAATAGTGCTGGGTTATAGGCTATGCTCCAGGAAGTTTTCATGTAATGGATAAATTACTTATGCAAATGGAATAAGATAAAATATCAATGCTGCAATTTAACAAAAACTATAAATCAGAGATGAATGATAGCACAAAACCAGTAATCCTAAGGCCTTTTTTTGTGGCCCAACAAACCCATGATTTTGAGTATGAGATTCCAGAAAAATTGAGGGACCTGGAATATAAAACAATCTATTTATAAAGGTCCCATTAAAAGGCCTTTAGGTCTTTAAGGCAAGGTCTATTCTCATGTTTTTAAACTTTAAAGACTATTTTATAAGTAACCAAAGAAGATATTTAAGGATAGGAGAATAGACATAACTTTGGGCTTTGATAATAAGAAGAGTCCAAGGTGGGGAAGTCTACATGTAACCACATTTTTTAATAAACCTATATCTTGTACCCAGCCAAGTGACTTCTCAGTTTGAAGCAGAACGAAAACATTTACAGACCTTGAAAGAACTGAAGTATCTTGTGAAAAAGAGTCCCTGTTACAAAAATTGCAGCAAAAAACAGTAAAGAGCAGATATGCAATACTTGTTAACAAGAGGAAGATTACTAATAGGAAGGAAAATTGGTGTAACAGGAGTTGATAGGTCTTAAGTAGCATTCTTTTTTCTATTCATTAAAAAAAGGGGTAGGCAGCATGAAAATATCAGAAAGCATTTTAAAAATTGGATTTTTTCCCTGACTACATGGGTTCTGTTATTGAAAATTTCAGAAACAGACAAGTATAAAAGATAAAAATTTTCTATAATTCCAGCACTGCAGGAAAATCACTATAGATATTTTTTCTTATAGCTAAATGTTGTCAGCTTACTGTTACTGTACCACTTGGAGTACGAAAATCTTAATATCTAACTCAACAAGGTTGTATGTAAACATGTTGTTGTGTAAACATGACTCAGGTCAGAATATAGAATATTTTTTTTTTTTTTTTTTTTTTGGTAGTACTAGGGGTTGATCCCGGGGCCTCACGCCTGCATGCTTTGCAAGTGCTGGACCACTGAGCTGCACCCCCAGCCCTTTTATTTTTTTCTTTCTGAGACAGGGTCTCACTAAGTTATGCAGACTTCCTCTGGTCTCAAACTTGTGATCCTCCTGGCTCCGCTTCCATAACCGCTGGGATTACAGGCATGCACCACCACGCCCAGCTTGAATATAGAATATTTCCGTCATCCCTGAAGCCTCCCTATATCACTCCCTTCAGTGTCTATAGATTAGTCTTTGCCGTACTTGCATCTCATATAAATGGAGTTACTGTATATCAGTGATGTTGGTTGAGTCTGGCTTATCTTTTGCTTATCTTTGTTCCTGGAACTCATCCATTTTGTTGGGTGTGGTTCTGGTTCTTTGATTTATTATTACTATGTAGTTTTTGCCCATATCAATATACTATACTATTCTTGTCCTGCTGTTGATGAACATTTGGATAGTTTCCCTGTTGGAGCTATTATAATTATACTAAAGCTGCTTTGAACCCCTGCCCCCAGTACACAGAGATTAAATCCAGAGCCTGGCACAGGCCTGACAAATGCTGTATCACTGAGCTGCACCCTCAGCCCCTTTTTAATTTTTATTTTGAGACAACAGCTCGCTAAATTGTGCAGGCTGCCTCTGGGCTGGAATTTAGGATCCTCTTGCCTTAGCCTCCTGAATTGCTGGGATTACAAGCATTGTTATATGTATCTTTTGGTGGGCTTATACTCTCATTTCCCTTTAGTACACAGTCATGCTTTGAATACATTTTTATCAATAACTGACTCCCTATACAACAGTTGTCCTATAAGATTATATCACCTAGTCATGTAGTTGCCATCTTAGTTGGTGTAAATATATTCTGCACAACAGAATCACCTAACAACACCTTTCACAGAATGTATCCCAGTAGTTAAGCAAGGCATGACTGTATATCCTAACAATGCGTTTTTCAGAACATATCCTTATACTTAAGTGAGGTATGACTTTCTATGGGAAAGGAGAGTTGCTGGGTTATAAAGTACATCCCATCAAAGTCATGAATATGTGATAACTTCTTTCCTAAAAACTTAGTTATTTTAGTTTTTATTTATAGGCCTATGATATATTGTAAATTATTTTTTGTATATAAGGGAGAGGATTAAGGTTCATTCCCTCCTATACACACACACAAGGATATCCAAATAATCCTGGCTATTTGTTGGAAATTCTGTGTTTTATTTTCTGGATTGCCCTGGTGCCTTTGTGTTAAATTAGGTGGCTATGCTGTGTAAATTTATTTTAGGATTCTTCATTCTATTACATTGATCTATTTACCAGTATTTATTTTAAAGAAAGTTGAGATCATGCTGACTATATAGGATTTAATTTTTTCTTCCACAGTATTATATTGTATTTCAAAAGCATAAATTAAAAATGATGGCTAGGGCTTTAGCTTAGTGGTAAAGCATTTGCCTAGCATGTGCACGGCCCTGCGTTCAATCCCCAGCACCATTCACATATACACCTCCACATATATGCCCCCCCAAAAAAGAAAAAATAAATAAAAACAAACCCCACAAGTATTATATAGATGCACCATAATTTATTTAACATTTTTCTTTGTCAGATAGTTATCTTGTTTTTTTTTCTTTTCCTTGTTTTGGTCTGGCCCTTATGTTGGAGGGTTTCTTCCAATTTCTGATAATTCTTGTCCATTCATTTATGTATGAGGCAATAAAAAGCCAATTAGAAGTTTTGTGTGTATGGCTTCACTGTGAGTAGATGAATCATTTCTTTGGTGTCCTCTTATGCATTAGTATATGTAATTTTTTTCCAATGAAGCTGTTCAGTTTTTCTGAAGGGAAGTTCGCGACTGTACTTCCTGTAGAGGCAATGCCAATATAGCTACCAGATAGATTAAAACTTAACAACATTTTCCAAAGTTGTTGCTATTTTTTATTTCTTGGGTCTCTACTTTGATGAGGTCTTACAGTGTCTTCGTGGACTACTTGTGTAAAGAATAGTTACTTCCCTTTTCATTGTATAATTGCTAATCCTGTGATTTTGAGCATGTCTGGAATAGGATCATGGGGTAACAGTGGTCAATACAGTCTATTAAAATAGATATTGCTGGGTAAGATGGTGCATACCTATAATACCAGCCACTTGGGAGGCAGAAGCAGGAGGATTGCCAGGTTCAAAGCCAGAAGCAACCTGTGTAAGTTAGTAAGACTCTGACTCAAAATTTAAAAATAAAAATAAAAAAGGACTGGGGTGCAACCCAGTGCACTTACAAGGTATGTGCAAGGCCCTGGGTTCAAACTCTTGAGTACCACAAAAAACATTAAAATTAAAAAGTGGATCTTGGCTGCTATGCTATATGATTTAGACTGTCCCTTATGGAGCTCTCATTTGTCTTTTTATGTTATTGTTTCTTGCTTTTTGGTTTTGTTTTTTGAGACAGAGTCTCACTGTGTAGCTCATGTTGGCCTTGAACTCACATGGGTAGCCCAGGCTGGCCTCCCAAGTGCTAGGATTACAGACATGTACCACATACAGACATGCTCCACCATGCCTGGCTTCTCATTTGTCTTTAATGCTATAATTTGTACTGTTTACATTTGATCTTTAATGCAACACTCCACTATAGTAGGGCTGACATCTTATTTGGCCAAATTTATAAGGGAAATCAGTGACATTACAAAGCTCAATATACCTTAAATTTAAAACACATTTGCATTTTGGTTATGCTGTGTAATTTGTACTAGACTGTGCCAACATTAGGTAATCTTTTTCACTTCAGTTTCCCTCTTTACCAGTTTGGGAATAATTGATTCACATGGGATAGGGTACTGCTTTTCAAATACCAGCCCTATGATCTTTGATCCAGCTCAGGTGCCTTTCTGTGACTTTTGCTAATCTCTTACTAGAATTTTTTTTTTCCTGCTTTAAGCAAACTCAAAATAGATCCAGATCTTTATTTTTCTAAGATGACCATCTGTCTTGGGAATACAGGAAAGGAGTATATGTGCGGGAGGGGATCATGGTTGCTGGAGCACCCTGGTGGTTTGTGCTGTTTATAGATGTGTCTGTGAGTAACAGGTGAGATGTTTTTCCTCCTAGATATTGCATGGTTCTTCAGACAAAGGAAAAAATGTGTATACCAGAAATGAAGGGAAAACATGATTGAGGGAGAAGGGGAAAGGGCACATACACTTGGAAGAGAGTTTTGAGGTCCCTAAGGAGAGAACTAGCTGGGATTTAGCTCAGTTGGTAGAGCGCTGCGCTGCAGTCTCTGAGGTCCTGAGTTCAATTCCCAGCACCGCAAAAATGGGAAAAGGGCCCGGCAATCCACTCCCAAGGCAATCCTGAAACAATCTGCCATTGAAAACCCTATAAGGGGCGCTATGAGTCAGATACTGACTCGACGGCACCCAACAACAACAACAACAAAGGAGAGAACTGCACAGGATAATGAGGAATCAATGCAAAAAGATGGATCAGGAATAGTCATGAAACATGAAGTTCTGAAGTTTACAATACTTAATATACTCTTTTCCTCCTCACTACTCATTGTTCTTAGAACATTGTTCTTCAGAGAAATACAGGTCCAGACTTTGCCTAGAGTGAAAATAATCATTACTACACAGTCTTGTTGGACTGATCAAGTTAAACTACAGTTTTAATGAAATTAGGTCACATAGGCTGAATTTTAGGACAGAGTATTTATGATGGCTGTGTTCTACTTCTGAGATTTAAAAATAAATAACAAATGGCCATATGGGGTTAATGAGACTGATTTCTGAGTTAATCAGGGCATGCTGGATTTTCCACAGCCTTCCTGGTAGAAGAGAAGAAACAAAATGCACAAATGGCCAACATTTACCTATGTCCCGATTCAGGTGGTGCTTGAATTATTAGTCATCATGAACCTTTTCATTAGGGTAAGGAGAAAGACTTACTAAATCAGGGTGTAATGCCATGTTGACAGACCAAAGACAAGAGAAGAGGAAGAACCCTAGTTATTTTCTGAGTCCATGTCATGCTGTGGAAAAATGAGGGTCTTTAAAATGGTAGACAGAATGCAGATGTGGTCAAAATAGAGACCCTTATACCACCCTGACTCCATATTATAAAGAATCAGTTTATAATCACTTCCTTCAAGTAACTGTCTCTCCACTGCCACCACCTCTTCTGGATTTAAGTCCCTACTCCAGCAGTCTGTTTACTACCTTTTCTAAAAATCATTGTCTTTTTTTTTTTTTTTTTTTTTTTGTCTTTTCAATTATTTGCCCAAGGGAAGAGTTTGAGCCTACTGATGTTTACTCTCCACTACTTAAACCCAGTGTCAGGTATTGAGTCAGCACTGCATAAATGAGTGTTTGGTTAAATGTCACTTACAAGGGCTCATTAGCTTACCTTACCATTGGTTCCAGGGACTGGAAACTCTATAGAAAGGTAATTTGGGTTAGGCTGGGCTTCAGTCTTTAATTTATGAGCTATTATAAAGTCATCTGTAGTTCTATTTCTTTCTTTCTGTTCTGCCTTTCTGAAGTGTCCACTTCATCTTAAGGCTGACGGGGCTGCAGATTAGTCGATAGCATTTGTAGGCCATGTCTTTCCTAGACACTGTGCGTGCCTGTATTAAGGGGTAGGGAAGGTTGAGTGGAAGTTTTGAGAGTGCTTTTTACTGATTGAACCACTTCAGAACCAGTGTCAGTGGTTAGGGGATGCCAGTTGTGATTGGCTTAGGCCTGGGATCCTTCAATGGGCTATAAGGAAAAAGGGGAGATGGGGACCTGGATTGGTTTAGACAGATTGGGCTTCACCTGTAGCTGGAAAAAGATGAGCTTTCCCTGAAGCACATGAGCTACAGGAAGAATGGATGGTACATAATTGGACATCTGACTACTATTAGGAAGGGAGAATATGGATGTTGTGTGGGCAACCAGCAAAATCTAGTTACTTTAATCCAGATTTTCTAGGAGAGCTTATATTATGACTCTTTTGTCCTTCATAAATCCACTTATGGATTTGTTGATTGCTTGTTATGAAAAAGAATAGTGAAATTATTGAATTGTGATTATTAGACACTATCCTACTATTTCATTAGGGATAGAAGACACTTCAAGAAATGAAATACCGATATAGGAAATGAGTAACAGTACAAGGGGGCAGATTGACAGACACCATATTGTTTAAGGAAGTCTTATGTAAAGTGTATATATTGTATTCCCCAATAATGGTGTGTTTGCTTTTAATCTGGAAATCACTGTGCAGGCACTGTAGATTACAGAGACAATGGAAAGAAGATACTGGTCCTCAGAGATTCAAGTCCAATCAAGAGAATGGTTAATAGATTTGGGGGTTAGGAAGCATGGCCTCCCTTACAGAAGCAAACCACCAAAGACAGGAACCTATCAACACAAGTGAGGGTTCCTGATAGACCCTCCAGAGTTCTGGGAGTCTGGATGCTTGGAGGAGATACTTAACATTCTTCATGGGCCTTTCTGCCTAACTGCTCAGAGGATTGGGTCTGGGGACAATAACCAGATCACCCAGTGCCCAGAGCATTGGTGGTGGTTACAACTTTAGTTGCTGGCAGTGCTGTTTGTTAAGAGACCTGGTGTAGCCCAACCCTATTTATTGGAGAGTTTCTAGTAGTAGGTAAGCTTGTACTAATCTGATTCATAGTACTGTTAGATTTTCTACCATCTTAAAGTTACCCTATCACACTTATGGACATTTCAGGGATTTTATTTATTTTTTGTTTTTTTATTTTTTCACTGCTAGGGAGTTGAACCTACGACCTTACTCATGCTTTGCAAGCCCTGTGCCAGTGGACTGAACACTCTGCCCATGTTCTACTTTTTATTTTGAGAGAAGGTCTTGCTAAATTGTGTGGGCTCTCTCTCTCCTCAAATTTGTGATCCTCCAGCCTCATGCTACCTCAGCCTCAGACTACCATGTTACTGGGATTACAGGCATCTACCACCACACTTGGGCTGGGATTTAGCTCAGTTGGTAGAGCCCTGCGCTGAAGTCTCTGAGGTCCTGAGTTCAATTCCTAGCACCGAAAAAATGGGAGAAGGACCTGGCAATCCACTCCCAAGGCAATCCCGAAACAGTCTGCCATTGAAAACCCTATGAGGGTCGCTATGAGTAGGATACCGACTCGATGGCACCTAACAACAACAACAACAACAACCACACTTGGCCATTTCAGAGAACTTAAAAACAAAATATCTTGTTATTCATCAATACATGTAGGGGCCTGCCCTGTGCAGGCACTGTACAATTCTCTAGGAACAAGCTGATGGTCCAAAACTGACTTGATCTCTACTGTCAGTGCCTACAGTCTAGTAGGGGGGACAGACAAAAGGCAAAAAAATAGACATGTAAGGTAATTGCCATTTCTGGTGATGATTGTTATTGTTGTTAGGCGCCATCAGTCAAGCCTGACTCATAGTGACCTTCATAGGGTCCCTCATAGCAACCCTCAATGGCTGATTGTTTTGGGATTGTTTGTGAGAGTGGACTGCCACATCCTTCTCCCATTTTTGTGGTGCTGGGGATCAAATCTGGGTCCTCAGAAAGTACGGAGCAGTGTTCTACCAACTGAGCTGATTAGAAGGAACCAAAATTAGGAGAGCTAGAAATTTGCTCAAGTTTTAAGGTACCTTTAAGGCACTTTATAAATGATTTCATAGGTTGGAATTTTTTTCCTAATGATTTACATAGGTTAAATGCAAATGATTTTTATTCTTTTTGTCTCTTAGGTACACTTTGCAGGTCCTTGATGAATCCAGAGCACCCTCCACCATATCCGGGCCCAGGCCCAACGGCCCCATACCCACCTTATCCACAACAACCAATGGGGCCTATGGGGGGACCCTACCCACCTCCTCAGGGGTACCCCTACCAAGGGTACCCACAATATGGCTGGCAGGGTGGACCTCAGGAACCTCCTAAGACCACAGGTAGGTTCTGTAAATATCTGAATATGCGTGTGTATGGTCTCGCATCACCAAAGAAAATGTTTGCATATTTTCTTTGGCAGAGAAGAAACTCTGGCCTTTATAATTAATGACTAATGTTTGGTGGTGATGGCTGAGACTGGCTTCTAACTCAAGAGACTCGAGTCAGTTCCACCTTCTTTCTTGCCTCTTTCCCTCTGGGATTGATGACTTCCTGGCCAACATGTTCTGTGAGGCCCACCCCCTTGATCACTGGTGAGGGAAATACCAGTTGGGGTCTTGAAGTGATAGTTAATTTTGTTTTTCATGTTTAGTCTGTTGGGGTTATTTTATCTGTCATCTTGTTGACCCTCAAGTCATCCTCTTGCACTGTTTTGGGGGTTGGTTTTCTTTACTCAATATTTTCATAATTCTGTTTAACTTGCTAGCTGTGTGCTAGACAGTGCTACTCAAAGTTCAATCAAAACAAATGCCAGTCCAGAAACAGTGAACGGTTATTAATGAAAAGTATAGAAAGTAAGTGTAAGCACTCAGAAACTTTTAGAGCAATTTGACAATCTTGTGACATATAATCTTGCTTTTTATAAAAAGTATCAGTGCAGGATTAAATGTAAAACATCTTGAGAAGCACTGTGCTAGATGTTTTGTTGAATTGTTTATAACCATTTGGTTTGCAGGATAGCTGCTCTCTTACAGCTCTTTCAGCTTTTAAAAATAGCTAATTCTTCATGCTTATTATGTGCCAAATGGTCTCCTAAGAGCTTTATATACATGAGCATTTAATCCTTGCAACAATCCTATGAGCTTATTCCCATTTTACAATGAAGTCACTGAGGTACAGAGTAATGATTTGCTCAAGGTCACTCAGCTAGAAGCAGTACATCTCAGATTAGAATCCTGATAGTTTGATTTAAAAATCTGTACCTATAATTTATTGCTGTTCTATAGTTCCTCTAGAATAGGTGGGTCCTGTGAAAGTAAAATACATTATTTGTTTGTTTGTTTGTTTGTTTACTTGTAGTATCAAGGGTTGAACCCACAGCCTTGCACGTGCTGGGCAAGTGCTCTACCACTGAACCACACTCCCAGCCCTTTTCTAAATTATTTTGAGACAGGGTCTCAATAAATTGCCTAGGCTGCCTTTGTCCTCAAACCTTCTATCCCCCTGTCACAGCCTGCTGAGTCACTGGGGTATAAGCATGTGCCATAGCACCCAGTGAAAAATATTTTTAATAAGAATTTTGTACTCAATATGGGAAAAATTATACTGTGAAATCAGAGCCTCCATGGAGATTGAGTAGCCTATTTGAATGCTTTTAAATGACTTGTTGTATCTTGAAAGAAAACTTTTATAATCCAATATTCTGTTTTGTTGTCAGCAGTTTTTATAGTACATGCTTGGAAGAGTATAAAAGTATAACCAGTGGAACGAGAGGAGTTGGCATTCAGGTTTTTGACCTCAGAGGGGAATTTCCTGAAAAGATAGCTCAGCTTCTGAGTTTTCTGCTTCAAAACAAAGTAACTCTGTGATAACTGAAAGGAAGCAGGTAGATGGAACCACATACTGTATGTGAATTTGGTGAAACTCAAAATAGGCAAAATGAATCTATAGTGACTGAGATCAGAATAGTGGTTACTTCCTAATTGGGGGCTATGGATAGAGTAGGACTAGTTTTTAATTGGAATGAGTAAAGGAACTTTCTAGGATATTAGGAAAATTTTATATCTTAATCTAGATGTAAACACCCATCAGGATGTACACTTAATCGTTTTTGCACTTTACTATATGTTGTATGTTAGTGGAAAAAAAGGTCTAGCATTTGGATTATACAGTAGACTCAATCTTTCACTTATATCTCTCATGGTATTTCCAGACCAGTTTTGCTTATATGTACTCTTTAATGTGCATTTGATGAGTTTGGACCTTTATTGAACTTTTCTAGAGTAAGTGTTTCCTAGAGTCAGTGGACTTATACAAAAGGTACAGATTTGATTCTGTATTTTTTGGTGTAATTAAGTATCAATGTTGGCCATTTTGAGAAAAATTGTTTTTTTATTCTTAGGATAAAAAGCCTCTTTAGTGTTACTGATCATGACTGATTTAAAAAAATACTATTTAACATCCTTTCCAACGTATATACCCCAGGAATTTCTTTCTCTGTCACTATTATGTGAATTATTAACTGCCTAGACCCATTCTACACCCAAGGAGAGCAGGTGATGCTAGGTGATCGGACTCTTCTCTCATGTAGGGTCCAGGTTCTGTGAATGGAACTCTTTGAGGGTGTAGACTCACTAAAGGATGAACCTTTTGGGGACCCATTTTCTTTTGCTCTTGGTATTGGTTCTGGGAACTCCAATCTGAATTTACTGCTGTGTATCTAAGCTCTGTATGGAAATTTAAGATTTTTCTTTCCAGTTGAATGATTTTAGATTTGTCTACTGCAGGTTCTGTCTCTGCTGAACTTCAACTATGTACTCCCTTCTATTGACAGCTACACCAGTGGAAATGGTTTCTTTTTCAAAGGAGAGAGAATCTCTTTCATCCATTCTTAATTGATATCCAGTAATTATTAGGAGCTTAATAAAGCTGTGATGCATGGATGGGTAGGTTGGGTAGATAGTTAAGCAGAACTTTTCTTTGGTCATCTGTTTGTGATACACAGTTAATTTTTCATAAATTGTAGTAAACAAACAAACAAAACACTTCCTTTCATTTGTCTCAGGATACCAGCCTTTTAGAAATAGCAGATGCTCTGGGAATGAGGCTCCCCAAGAGGAGCCACCTGTAGGTTATGTCAAAGATCTCCTGGATGTTTTTCGGTAATAACCATAACAACTGGTATTTCTTGTACACAGTACTTGGTATTAACCTCATGTAATCATCACAACAGTCCTGTAGCATTGGACCATGGTATAGAGGTAGAATCTGAAACTTAGGTTGTATTTTAGTTATCTACTATATAACATGGGGCTGGGATTTAGCTCAGTTGGTAGAGCGCTGCTCTGCAGTCTCTGAGGTCCCAAGTTCGACTCCCAGCACCGCAAATTGGGAGAAGGATGTGGCAACCCACTCCAAAGGCAATCCCGAAACAGTCAGCCATTGAAAACCTTATGAGGGTCGCTATGAGTCAGACACAACTCAACGGCATAACATATCACACCAAAACTCAGTAACACAAAACAACAATGACATTATTTCTCATGATTTTCTGAGTTGGTAGGGATATTTTTCTGCTTCATGTGATCTCTCTTGGGTCACTTGTGTGGCTTAATTCAGCTGTCAGCTTGGCTGGGGCTGGGGTGTTCAAGACAGCCTTACTCACATGACTGGGATGTTGGTTTGCCTTTGTGAGCCTCTCACTATACATTGTCTCTCATCACTGAGTAGTTTAGCCTGAGCTGCTTTTTATGGCAACTAGCTTCCAAGAGAGTGAAAGTTCCAGGCTTTTGATGTTTAGACCCAGAACTGACACAGCTTCATTAACCATGTATCCTGTTGTTCAGAACAAGTCACAAGCCCAGCCAGATTTAACAGGGGGGGAATAGATACTATCTCCCCCTTGAACCCTTTTTTAGTAGCAGCTTTATTGAGATGTAATTCATTCATTTAAAGTATACAATCCAGTGATCACTATCACAGTTCCTGAACATTTTCATCACCCTAAAAAGAAATCCGTCATCCTTTTGCAATCACTCCCTTTTTCTCTCCATCTCCTTCTACTTTCTGTCTATAGATTTGCCTGTTCTGGGTGTTTCATATAAATAGGATTATGTAGTACTTAGTTATTTGTGTCTGGATTATTGACATTTCAGGGTTTATCCATGTTGTAGCATATATTAGTACTTCATTCCTTTCTATTGCCAAATATTCCATTGTATGGATATACCTTACTTTATTCATTATCTGATTAGGCATTTGGGTTGTTTCTAGTTTTTGGCTATTATGAATAACGAATAATGGCTATTATCAGCATTTGTATAAAATAAACTCCTTCTTGATGAGAGGAGCAGCATGTGAACACAAGGTGAGAGGAATTATTGATGACCATCTGTGGACAGTCCACTGCGTTCTGCCCTTTACTTCAAGAATTCACATCTCTTCCATGTGCAAATACATCCACTTCCAAGGCTACCAGGTATCTCAGCCAAGAACTGTATCAGTATAAAATCCATTATTTAAGCAGTCTATATGTAGACCATCTGCAGCCATAGCACTGTGGTGTCTGGTCCCATCAGATCTCCGAAGCTAAGCAGGGTTGGGCCTCGTTAGTACTTGGATAGGAGACCGCCTGGGAACACTAGGTGCTGTAGGCTTGGGAGAAGGACCTGGCAACCCACTCCCAAAAATCAATCTGCCATTGAAAACTCTATGAATAGCAGAGAAGCACTGACAACAGTGTTTCGCCTGTTGTATGTAGGGTCTTTATGAGTTGGATACCGGCTCAATAGCACCTAACAACAACATGTGTAGACCAGACCTCTAACCAGCCATTATAATCCATGTACCCTGCCTTTGCTCATGCTTCTCCTTAATTCCCCACCCGTCATCCCCACTCTGCCCTACCCTACCCATCTGTGGAGATTAAAATAAAATAAAATAAAATATCACCTCCATGAAGCTTGTCCTCACATATAGCAAAACTCCAGTAGAATTTACCCCTCCCATGTGCTTCAACTGTACCTTGGACAGACTTCTTTCAAAGCACCTCCTCTCTCTCCAAATTCAGTTACTTTTTATTGTATGTCCAGATTCAGTCAACTTTACTCTTACTGTGGGCTTTCACTGTTTTAGTCAAGATTCTTAAGGCTACAAGTGGCAGGACCTCAGCCTTAAATGTTAACCAGCAACAGAGAATCACCAGACACCTGAGTAAAGACAGCTTCCAAGATGAAAAATGGTGATCTAAACAGATAGAAATAGTTGCTGCAGAGAGAAGTAACCCTCTCACAAATTAAGGGGAAAACACTCTATTTTTAAGATATATGGAGGGATAAATCTTATTGAAATAAAGTCAGGAATGTTTTATAAAAAGAAACACAGGAAGCAAAAGCACCTAATGAAGAGGAAACTGACCTCAGCCTAAGGGTTAAGTCCAAGACTCCTTTGGTATCCAGATCTTGCCAAACCAGAATTTAAGGCTTTTTGTCATCAGTGGAAGTTTGATGTAAGTTTTAGTTATCTATACGTGTATCACAAACCACCCTAAATCTGAGAAATTAGAGATTCTGTTATTTGGATAGGGCTTGGCAGAAAAGATTGATGCATCTCTTCTCCACATGACATCTACTGGAACTAGAACACAGATCATAATAAACAGCGTACTGGGTTGGGTATGTGCCCTTTCTATCTAGTAAGATTCATAAACTTTTCTACTAGCATTGTGTCATGTCCAAGGGATGCTGTTGAGTTGACTTACACCTTCAGTGCAGAGAGAAAAGCCATTTGGTTTGGCAGCTGCTTTGGAAGGGAGACAGAGATGGAGGATGGTGGCAGACTCACTGCTGGCTAGGCTCAGAAGATACCAGATTGACATGCTATTATCCCTCTGTGTTCCTAACGAGTCTTGGGCTTCTCTGCTCTAACTGCCTTCTCTTAATCTTGTGACTTCCCTTAAAGTTTTGATGCTGTCAACCATATTTTGTCACCTGTTTCAGTTTTAGTGGAATCTTGTACTTCTGGTTTATCTTAAGAAGAAATTATCCCAGTTCTAGAAAGGGGGGAAAAATCACATATCTGACATACAATCTAAGATAGTTGAAACAACAAGGGTTTGGATATCTGTCTCTGCCTCTCCCTAACCGTTTAACTGCCTCCTTCCATGGGGTCTGTCAGTGCTGCTATGTGGGGCAACTTCAGGGGAGTTGGGCCCCTTCTGTGTTAAGAGTGCAAAAGTAGAGGCCAGGCCTTTCTTTAAAAATTCAAAACACTTACTTACCTTTTAATTTTGAATTAAAAATTACAAAAATATTACAAATGATTTTATATCATTTTCACCCAGATTTCCTCAAACCTTACATAACCACAGTGCAATAATCTGTTGGGCTTTTTTACCCCTAGCCTCAGAGATCTTGGAATGTCACTTCTGTCCTACTGCTTTGGTCAAAGCAGCCACAACTCTATGTAGCCTAGATTCTAGAGGAAGGGAAGTAGACTTCACTCCTTGATGGGAGTTGGCAGGTAGAGTCACTTTGCAAAATGGTTAGGGGCTGGGAGATCTTTGGAAATACTGTCACAAGTTCTAGTACTGAGAGGTGAACTCCTGTTCAGTGAAACATTCTAAATAACAAAACTATTTCTGGATTCTTAGGAATATACCATAGTAACAGGACTGTTAAAAGAGAATAATTGAACACAGGACTGTTAAAAGAGAATAATTGAACACAACAGTATCTCTAACCTTATATCAGAAAACAGGTGATTTATCTTTAAAGAAGGTTCTGTGAGTTGATTAGAAGGTAATGAAAGAAGGGAGTTAATTCTGTTGCCAAATTAAAATGACTCCCACTTACATACCTCAAATCATCAGAAATGGAAGAGTACTAAGATGACCATCCAGGTTTGATACGCCCCCTACCTTTTTTGTTGTTGTTGTTGTTGAGATGGTTTTGTGTAGTCCAGGCTGGCCCTGAACTCCTGACGATCCCCCTGCCTCAGCCTCCCGAATGCTGGGATTACAGGTGTACACTACTACATTCGACTGGTGTATCACCCTTCTAACCTTGTAGTCACATCATTAATCAGTTATGGCTCTTCCACACATCCGTGTGGCTTCAGAATCCTTCTTATACAAGCAGGCCAGGCAGCCACTATGAGTAAGCTTGAGCTGTTAGATGAGATGAATACATTTCCAATTCCTCACTAAGCTGATCCCCTCCTTTTAGAGATATTCACACTGAAGGTAGAGACCTTTAATGACTTACCAGAGTTGGTGACTTTTGACTAGTTTAGAAAGCTCCTGATTCCAGGCTAAGCGCATTTCCTCATTGTGTTCTGCTGCTGTGATCCAGCTCAGATTTTTCAGAAATTCTCAAATACTTACCAAAGAAAAATGCTTTTTTCCCCAGTCCTTTTCCCCTTATCGTGACAACCTCCCAACACAAACACACAAAATAAAACTACCTAGTAGTAGTAATAGCAGGACATCACTTTCCCAGTACTCAAAGGTAGAGTGTGATAAAGCTGGAGTCAAATCCCCTTATTATCATGAAGACCGGGCAAGTTACTTAACCTTCCTGATCTTAGAGTGTGCCCCAGGCTTCCTTTGGAAGCTTCATGAAGGCAAATTTCTTCTGTCTCTCATCTCTGTTTCCGTGGTTCCTAGAACTGCGCTGAACACGTGGTGTATGTGTTTATACACGTATTCATACACACATATATAGTAAATATGTGTTGGGTGAATAGAAATTTTACCATTTCAAAAGGTGGGTGTGAAATCATGTTTATATGTCTGATCACCTCCCCACTTTCTTTTTGAGATCCTTTCCTTTCTTTTCAATTCTTGAGAGTTGAAAAATCAGAGTTTTGTACATGTTCTTCTGGGTCAGGACTGTGATATCTGGCAAATTGATTTAAAATAAAATAAGTTCTACTTCAGCACAGTCCTTTGGGATGCCCTCATGGAGCTCCAAAGCCCAATTGGCTTTGGAAACAGGTTTCTAAGTTGAGAATTACCCAGTGACCCTATTATAGTTCTTTGTAATTTGAGGAAATGGAAAGGGAGTGCATTTTCAGGAGGGCCCTTCTAGGCTACCAGGCCCTTGGCCAATGAGCAAGATGACATTGCAAGAGCCCTCTTTTATCCCACAAGTCATGAACTGTGGAAGTGATAGAATGGTATATTGCTTCTTGTACACATTACTCTTGGTGTCTCATGCTGCTTTCTTCAGTTAGTGTGAGGATAGAAGAGAAGGAAATTTAATGGCCTGGCACCTTTGGCTAATTGGCCTGAGGTGTGGGATTACATTCTGGCCTGTTTGAGCCTTTTATGCCTTCTTTATCAGAAACTCCCATCGGGCAGTTTCATTGCCCTGGGAAGCCTTTCCAAGAGACACAAGTCCAGTGCCTTCTTTCTTTGCCAGGTGTCAGATGACAGAATGTCCCAGCAAGATTGTTGCAAAGTGCCACACAAAGTCACATTGGCTGAGGAATCTGGGCAGTTCTCCAGTTAAATTTGGATTATAGGACTGTGCTAAAAAATAAAGGAATACATCTTACACAGTTTCTAACATCTTAGTGGGCAATAAGGGAAAATTAGTGTCCCCATAAATTTTCAGATTTTTGCTTGTAGATGGATGGGAGTGGGGAAAAACAGGAAGCTCCCAGGGAAAGGAGGGAAACCAATTGCTGAGGATCACTTCTGATCTACCCTAAGGGACCTCACTGGCCTGAGACAAAGGGGACAGCTTCAGCATTACTTCCCATCTGCAGCCATAGCCACCCACATAAATGGTCTGCCTCCTTCTGCTTATGCCTCCTGCTGTGTATTTCCTACCCAGACCCTCAATAACTCCCACTTCACTGGAGTAAAAGCCAGAGTTCTTGCAGTGACCAACACAACCCTGTTTGAGCAGGCTGCTAACGCCTCTCTGACTCTTGCCACTTGGCCAACTGCTTGCTCTGCTGCACCTTCTCAGGCCATCCTGGGCACACATCATGCACACTCCAACTCCAGGACCTTTGTACTTGGCATTGCCATCCCTTAGACTTGTACCCAGCTTACAGTCTTATTGCTCTATGATGAACTGTTATCTATGTGGAGAGGCCTTCCAACCACTTCTTCCTCCCCTGCCTCCTTGTTTATAGCACCCAAACTGGCACTGTGTTGTGCCTGTTCTTCCATCTCTTTCCTCTACCTACCATATTGTGTTTACTGGTTCATTGGCTATGCTCCTTCCCGCCCCCTGCCACCAGAATGTGGAGCTTTTGCATGTTGTGTTCCAGGTTATTTGTTGAATGGTTGAATGTCCCTCTCTCCCACTATCCTTGGGCTGCACCAGGGTATTCTGTGTGGCATTTCTCTTTCAGGCCTTCCTTTGGGTTTCTTTACCTCCTTCTCTCATCTGTACAGAATCTACTGAGTTACTATCATGTGTCAGACATAATGTAAGCACCTTTATCATTTGTCATTTAATTGGCATGACAATTAAATCTCTAAGAGGTGGCTCCTATTAAAGATGGTAATTTTCCCAAGGTTAAAGCTAACAAATGGCAGAGCAGACATTCTAATAGCAGTGTCTGGCTTGAGAGCTTGTTCTCTGCCAGTACTGCCTCAGTGGCTCCACGCCTTCAGGGGAGCTTGCCAGCTCACTTGGGCTCTGTTCTATCTCTGCCTTCCCACTTCAGATCTGGCTGAGGGTTATGTTTTGTGTACTTTGTGCTTCTGATTCTTTTTCCTTCTTGGCCTCCTAGGTTATCTTGGTCTCTGCCTTTTTAATAGCAAGAGTTGGCTATTATGCAAAGTACTTCTCTGTAGCTGACCTTCAGTTTATCCCTGTTCAGCCCGTTTAACCTTCTTTCCTTCTTTCACATCCCTTAAAATACCTGGGACATTCATTTGAGTTTTCTAATGCTCAAATAAGGGCTGGGATTTAGCTCAGTTGGTAGAACTCTGCATTGCAGTCTCTGAGGTCTCAAGTTCAATTCCCAGCACCGCAAAAAAGGGAGAAGGACCTGGCAATCCACTCCTAAGGCAATCCCAAAACAGTCTGCCATTGAAAACCCTATGAGGGTCGCTATGAGTCGGATACCGACTCGACAGCACCTAACAACAGCAACAACAACAACAACAACAACGCTCAAATGATGTTTTCATAGAATCCCAACAACAACAACAAAAATAATGCTCAAATGATGTTTTCATAGAATCCCTTGGAAAAGTGCCCTTAGGTGCCACATGGTCCTGTACTAGCAGCTGTAAGACCTTAGCTGGGCTAAGGTGTAAGAAGCTCATGGTTTCTGATGCAGCAAGTGAATGTGGATAGATGTACTTTTTGCTAGTCAGAAGACATAAAGTTCTGGCGACTACCAGGACCATCTTCTCTGGCCCTTCAACTGGAAGGAGACTGGCTGCTTATGGGGTCCTCCCTGGATCTGTGGCCCCTGAATAGAGTTCTGACATCAGCTATTTCTCTCAGGCATCTCAAAGGCTTCCCTTTCTCTGCCCCAGAGTGGGCATGAGGTGTAGACCTTGCTGGTCTTTAGTTTGGTGGCTTTGCTACTAGCTTTCCTGTGATAGGCCAGAGGAACTGTGTGTACAATTTAAGGATTTAAATATTTTTTTCTGCTTTCCATAGTGGTTTTCTATTGTTCTTAGAATAATGACCGCATTCCAAAAGCCTTGAGGCCCTGCTTCCAGGTTCAGTTTTAGTTCCTTGGTCTGACCAAGCACCCTTCCCTGCACATGGCTTTTACAAATGCTATTTTCTCTGTGTGGTTTGGAAAATTCTTCACTCTTTTTTTTTTTTATTATTATTTACTTTTTTGGGGGGAGGAGGGGCTGCTTAGTACAGGTAACCCCTGTGAATCCTATGCATCTCACTTCACTGTGAAGTGAAGTGTATCACTTCAGTGACACTGAGTGATGCCACCCACCTCCCAGGCTGGGTCAGATTTCTGTCCTTCACCATACTTTCTTGATGTGCAGTTTTATGGTCTTATCTCTAGTTATAAAATTAAATGTTCTTTGTTATCTGAAAGCTCCCCGGTAGAAGATATTGATTAATTTGATTACTGGATTCTCCAGTAACTATTTGGTAGTGATTAAAAGATGAAGAGTAGTTTAGAGTTATGTAGGAGAGAGGATAGTGTGAGACTGGGAGAGCTTTTTCAAATTGTAAAACTCTGGGCTTGATTTTGCAGAAAATACTATGCTCCTTTTCCTTCCCTCACTTTACTCATTTTTTGACCTGAGTTCTGAGCAAAGGATTCATTTTGTGGTGGGGGCCTGGAGCGCTGTTACCATACTAGTGGTCATAGAACTGAGCCATGTAGTTTGGGGGCATTCTAGCCTCCACTGAGTTCTGGCCGTTATTCTTTCTCTAATCCTTAGTGTAAAACCACACACACACACACACACACACACACACACAAATTCCATTCATAATCCAAATAGCTCATCATCTCATCTTATTTTCATACTATCTCCTGGGCAGTCTTTGCTTATATGCTCATGTCATTTGGATCTGGCTGACACTGTAGTATGGGTACCATTGTGTAGTCTGTCAACCCCCCACCCCCGCATTGTTGTAAGCAACTTTCCTGTAGAGCAGGTTTTCTCAGCCTCAGCACTATTAACACCTGGGCCAGAAATTTCTTTGTTGTCACAGTTATTCTGTACATTGTAACCCCTAACCTCTTAGCTTCTACATACCAATAGTATCTCCCCAGTTATGACAACCAAAATGTCTCTGGGCATTACCAAATGTTCCCTAAGGACCAACATTACCCTCCTTTGAGAACCACTACTACAGAATCTGAATAATTAAAAATTTAAGTGGGTCATTGCTTTTGAGCCCAGTGAGGGAAAAGGACTTCCTAATCAGCTTTATCAGCAACTGAAAAATACATGGCTTTTTCTGGTGGCCTGCTGAGGAAGGTGGATTTGGGAATTTGGATGTAAAGAACTCCCTCTGGACTGGGCAGCCTTTGTTTCTGAGCCTCTCTGTAGTCTGAGCCTTGAGAGTCTGGATGTTTGGTACCAATTCCTATATTATAACCATCAGAACAAAAAGGTTGAGGTCAATAGTTCTAGTCTTGTAATATTAAATATTAGATAATTTTATTAAATAGTTAATAAATACTAGCTAAATAATAGAGCTAATATTTGCCTAGTAGTTACTGTGTCTTGGGCACCTTTATATGTTAACTCGTTTAGTCCTAAGAATAACCATCAGAGATAGGTCTTGCTGTTATCTTCGTCATATAGATAAACAGCATAGAAAGGCCAACTTGTTCGTAGACACACAACTAAGAACTGGTGGAGCTGAGATTCAGACCAGGAAGTCTGACTCCAGAGCCTGTGCTCCTTGCAGTGACCATTTACTACGTACCTGCTGTGGTTCCTGGTACTGGACTGAAAGCTTTTTATAGACTTGGCTTCTGATGTTTATAATAGTCCTTCAAAGGAAGTGGTATTATCCCAAATTTTATAGATGTGGAACCAGGGGTTTAGAGAAGCTATAATGTCTTACCCATAGTCCTCCAAGTCCCTGACCCAGAGCTTGACATACTTCCATGCATCATGTGCCTCCCATGTATGAGTAAAAAAATGCTATGACCTTGTCTTCCTTTTTCCCTTGGAACCACCAACTTAATCATTCTGCAAATACCAGTTAAATTACCTTCTGTAATTTAGTACCAGTCACTAGATAAATGTTACCATTTCTCATTAGGTCTTAGTCAAGTGCTTTGTATATGTTGTTTTATTTAGTCTATACAGCAGTCCTGGTGGTTTCCTATTTCAGAGCTGAGGAGACTAAGATTCAGAAAGAAAAAATAATCTTCCTAAAGTCTGTTGAAATAGTAATTGCCTGAGCCTTGACTTGAACCCAGGTCTGTCTAGTTTCAAGTTGTTTTCTTAATTTTTATGCTCTTTTGCATTCTGTTAAGGAATATCCTTAAAGTTTTTCAATATTAGCACTGTTAGCAGTAGTAAAGAAAGACTCTGTGGGAAAGACACATTCTCCCTAGTGGGAATCAGCTGCAACTCTCTTCACAAAAGCAGATGAGAATGGCCTTTAGAGTGTACTTAGCACAATGTTGGCTCTCATTCCGCATACTTGGGACTTCAGGACTTAACTTGACAGATATATTCAGGTAGGCCCAGCACTGTGAGGATGCACTGATAGCTACACTAAGTCTCATGGACCTGTGTGTTATGTGAAGACAGTCTAGTTCATGAGGACACTAGGGAACTATAAACTCCTAATGATGGTTATCTTTTTTCATCTTTTGAGGGATGGAGACACAATGTGGTTTGGTCTAGTTCTTTATATAAAACACTGTCTTGCCTTTTCGAATGCCTTGGCTTACCCTGTACTCAGAGGTAAGGGGGTGCAAAAAGACAACTACTCTTTACAGATCCTATTTCTTTAGCTGGCTAGTGGATGCACCCAGTGCCCGCTGGCTGGGCTGGCTTGGGGAAAGAAGGTATTTTGAAGTCTTAACACTGCTTGCACACCAGTTTGTTCATTTTTCTTTTTACGCACTTTGTACCCAGGTGCAGCCTGGGTTTTCTGCTCAAACAGTACTTTATCTAGTCTTGACATATTCCCTTTGCTTCCTGAATAGTATTCTTTAGTTAAGCTGATATAAAAAGTGAGGACATTGGCTTGGTGGGCAAGAAAAAACACTGCTTTGGGTAGAACGCAGCTAAGGAAAGTATAAGGTGCAGTGGGATAGAGTAGGTCTGTCTCAGAAGGATTGGAGCCAAACATGCACTGTTGGGACCTTTCTGTGCTAGCTCTACTTTGCAGGGCAAGTACAGTGCTACAGGTTTTAGTGTGGCAGACACCCAGGGTGGCAAGGATCTTCCCCTAGGATGTACCTTTCTGAATAGTAATGAAACATTAGCTGTACTGGAGGGACCTGTGCTCCGGGGCTTGTGTACAGAGTGATGTGGCTTTCACTACACCAGCTGCCTGTGTGGCACACTGCCCACAGGGACCTAGGGCCATCCCCCCAGTGGTCAGTGTGGTTAGCCACATGGGAAACTTGAGGAAGAATCTCTTGAGAGTTGATAGCTTTTTCATTTTCTGAAGCCTCACTTGGATTTTCATGGAACTAACTTTCAGGAGAACTCACATTTCAGGAGAAGTTGGTACCTTTTAATTTCTTTTTTTATATATATTTTTCTTTAGTTTTGAGTACTAGGGGAGAGTGCTGTACTTGGCAAGTGCTCTCTACCACTGCACTGCAACCTCAGCCCTTTTTTTGAATTTTATTTTTGAATTTTTAATTTTTTACAGTACTAGGGATTGAACTCATGCCCTTGTACATAGTAGACAGGCACTCTACCACTGAGTTACATGCCAGCTTACCCCCTTTTTATTTTATTAAAAAATTTTTTTTCTTTTTTCCTTTGGTTACTTTGGTAAGGATTTATTGATCTTGTTTACATCTTTTCAAAGAACCCCTCTTTGTTTCATCAATTCTTTTTATTATTCTTTCAATCTCCATTTCATTAATTTCTGCTTAATTATTTTTCTGTCCACTGGTTTTGGGTTTTGTTCTTTTTTTTCTAAGAGCTTGAGGTACCCATTAAGTCATTTGTTTGATACCACTCTGATTTTTTAATGTAGGCACTCAAAGCTATAAACTTCCTTCTTAGAAGCACCTTTGCTATATCCCAAATGTTCTAGTAGGTTTTGTTTTAATTTGATTATAAGAAGTTTTTAATTTTCTCTCTGATTTCTTCAAGTGCTCATTGATCATTTAAGAGTGTACTTATTGTTCATTCTCCATATATGTGTATAGTTTCTATAATTCCTCTTGCTGTTGTTCATTTCTAGCTTTATTCCATTACGGTCTGGTAAAATACACAAAATTGTTTTTATTTTTCTGTATTTATTAAGACTTGACTTATGGCCTAATTTTAGAGAAAGTTCCATGGGCTTCTGAGAAGAATGTGTATTCTGTAACTTTTGGATGGCATATTCTGTAGATATCTATTAAGTCCATTTGATCTATCGTAATGTTTAACTCTGAAGTTTCTTTGTTGATTTTTTGTCTGGATATTCTTCTCTCTATTAATGAGAGTGGGGTAGTGAAGTTATCCACTATTATTGTGTCTGGACCTATCTGTCCCTATAAATCCAGTAGTGTTTTTTTTTTTTTTTAATGAAGTTGGGTGTACCGATGTTTGGTGCATATATATTTATAATTATCATACCTTCTTGATTGATTGTTCCCTTTATTAATATGAAGTAATCCTCTTTGTTGCTTCAGACTAGTTTTAACCTGGAGTCTACTTTGTCTGATACAAGAATGGCTATTCCTTTTTGGGGGGGGTTCCACTTGCTTAGTTTATCAATTTTTATCCTTTCACTTTCAGTCTGTGGGTATCCTTACCAGTGAGATGTGTTTCTTGCAGACAACAAATTGTTGGATCCTGATTTTGAATCTAGTCTGTTAAACTATGTCTTTTAATTGGAGAGTTAAGATCATTTATATTTAGGGTTATTATTAAGAGAGGTTTGCTGGAGTTCTTGTAATTATGTTAGATGTTTTCCTGGTTGGTTCATATACTATTTGTTCTTTTCTTTTTCTCTTATTTATATCCAGGGTTTGCTGGGTCTTTGACTTAGATATAACTGATTCTTTCCTAGTTCTCTTTAGTTTGTTCCTCCCATGAAGTTTATTCTTTCCTGTGCTCTCATGGTGGAGACTGTCTTTCTTTGTGTGTGTAGGATTCCTTTAAGTATTTTCTGCCATGCTGGCTTGGTAGTCATGTATTGCTGTAGTGTGTGCTTGTCTTGGAATGTCTTTTTTTCTCCATCAGTTTTAAATGATAACTTTGGTGGATGTAATAATCTTGGTTGGCAATGATTTACTTTCAGGGCTTCCTTTCCTCAATTTTAGGGTTTGTGCTGAGAGGTCTGATATAATTCTGATAGGTTTTCCTTTGTAAGTGAGTTGGTGTTTTTCTCTTGCAGCTTTTAATATTTCTTTTCTTTGTACAAGATTTTATTAAATGTCTTCTCAGAGCAACATCCAGATTCCAGATACAGCTGCCAAAGAGATCCTGTTACGCTATAGGGACTGGTTGGGGCATGGCAGGTGGCTCTGGCTTCCCACCCTTCTGTTCTGAGATGGGGGTGGTGGGTAGGACCTCATCTTTAGGTTCCACAATGTTCACATGATCTGGCAGGGGCTTCTTAGGGCCTATCTTACCACTTGGGTCCCAGGGGAGCACGATCTTCACTTTGATGCCCAGTACATCCTGTCTGAGCAACACATGGCGCACGGCAGTATCAACGTAGTAGTTAACAGGGTCTCCACTGTGGATCATCAGCCCATCCACAAACTTCGTGGGTTTAGCCTTCTGTCCTCAGAGTTTCCCAGACACCACGACCTCACAGCCCTTGGCCCCACTCTCCATGATGAACTGTAGCACACCATAGCAGGCCCTCCACACTGCAAACCCTCTTAGGAGTTTGTAATGCAGAGACTCTGCCTGGGCAATGGCACACAGACCTCTTGTGGCCACCTTTTCAGCATAAAGCTCTACACTGCCCTCAGGGAAGCCAAATCTTTTCTGAACTAGTGCAGTTAATTCCCGGATCTGCCAACCCTTCTCACCAAGAACATTCTGTGTCCTGGTGGCTAAGATAATGATTTCTGTTCTGGTTGGTGTAACTCGGACCTCAACTCCAGAGTAGCCATCTTCAGCCAGCTCCCCAGTGAGAAATTCATTCAGTTCAGCTTTGAAGATGCCATCCACAACAAACTTCCTCTTCTTGGAAATTTTCACCGCCATCTTCAGCTTTTAATATTTTTTTTATTGTCGTTCTGTAATCTTGGCATTTTAATTTATGTGTCATGGTGAGGTTCTTTTCTTGTCATATCTATTTGTTGTTCTAAATACCTCTTGTGGTTGGATGTCCGTTTCTTTTCCCAGGTTTGGGAAATTTTCTATGGTAATTTCACTGAATAGATTTTTTCTGTGCCTTTTTTTTTTTTTTCTCAGCTCCTTCTTCTAACTCATGGATTCTTAAGTTTGATCTCTTGATCATGTAGCAAAGTTCTTGAAACTTAAAGTCATGTTCTCTTATTTTTTTTTCTTTGTTCATATCTAAATATTTACCATCCTTGGTATTCTATCTTTTGCCTCATCTTGTCTGCTGCTGATGCTTTTCATTGCATTTTTTATTTGGTTTATTGAGTTCATTTCCAATGTTTCTGTTTTGTTTTTGTTTGTTTGTTTGTTTTTGTTTTTAAATCTTAATTTCTTTCCTGAATTTCTCAACCATTTTGCTGACTTTGTCTTCTACATTGGTGACTATCTGACTTAGGTCCTGTATTGATTCCCTTACTTCATTTATTTGCTTGTGTCCTTTTTGAAGTCATTGATCATTTTTACGAGTAGACTTTTTAATTCTTTGACATTTCAATTGTTTCAATATCTTTGGATTCAGTGGTTAAAGAATTACAGTCTTTAGGAGGAAATGAGTTGCCTTGCCTTTTCATGTTTCTTGTGTTTCTGATTTGTGATTTCTGTATATCTCTAGTGGTAGATGTTGCTTCCCATCTTATTTGTGGGTCTTTTTGGTGAGCAGCTTTCTCTTGAGATCACAATCTCCAGTGCCACATCCCGAGAAGAAAATAAGCCACTATAACCCAATACAGAAATACACTTAAAATCACTTAAAGCCTTGTGCTGCACCACCAATGCCCATAGAACAAAGGATGGCAATAATACTATAGAGTAAGCTATGAAGTTACAAAATATTTAGGGTGAAGGTATAAATCATATTTGCCTGAAGTAAGAAGGGGGAACAGAGAAAGGGGAGACAGAAAGATGCCTCAAGGATGAAGTAAAAGAAAGGAAAAAGATCTAGAAAGGAAATGGATATTAGGAAGAGGGAGGAAAAGAAGCTAAAGATTAGGAAAAAAATGCCTGATAAAGAAAAAGATACATGAACAGACTTAGGTAAACATAAGCAAAGCAATAGGAAGTTGTTGTTGGTAGGTGCCCTCGAGTCAGGTCTGACTCATAGTGACCCTCATAGGGTTTTCAATGGCTGATTGTTTTGGGATTGAATCAGGAGTGGATTGCCACATCCTTCTTCTGTTTTTTACAGTAGTAGGGATTGAAACTGGGTCTTCAGAGAGTGCAGAGCAGCAGGACTGTTTTGGGAGTAGACTACCACATCTTTCTCCCATTTTTGCAATACTGGGGATTGAATCTTGGTCCTCAGAAAGTGTGGAGTGGCACTCTGCCAACTGAGCTAAGCCCCAGCCCAATTAAAAAAAAAAAAAAACTGAAACAGATAAAAATTATATTAGAAAAAAGGGAAATGAGGAAATGAAAATTAATGAAAAAAGGGAAGATAGGAAAAAAAAAGAGGAGGATACCAACTTGTTCCCTTGCAACTCCAGTGGCTCTGGAGTCTGAGGCAGGAAGATCTTGACACCAGGCCAGAGGCAGCCTGTGCAAATCAATGTGATCCTTTCTCTAAGCAAAAACAAGCAAAAAGGCTTGGGATACTGCACTGGGGCATCATACTTCTTCCATGCAAAGCCTTGGGTTCAATCCCCAGCACAGCAGGAAGATAAAAAAAAAGAAAAGAAGGAGGAAGAGGAGGAAAAGAAAATGTACTGGACGGGCTTCTTTCTGTGGGTTCTAACAGATGGAGGTGGTGGTCATTTGAGAGTGGAGTCTTTTTTATCTGACCACAGCTCAGAGTTGACAGTCTCTGTAGTTCCCCTCAGGAGATGGCGTTGTCTCCTCTCCCTTGGGTGAGGTGGGTGGTGGGGCTTGTTTCTGAGCACCTTTTCCAAGCCTCTTGCTGCCTGAACCTCTCAGCATGTCATCATCCCATCTCCCTCCTCACTGCAGCTGTCTACTGCAGCTGTGTAGCACATTGGGATTGTAGTAGGTCATACCTAGGCCCTCCACAGGTGATAATTCTTTGTTTTCAGGCCCCCTGGCTAGCTCAGGCTCACACAATAGGTTCCCTCCCAAGATGGCACTGAGTCACAACCCTCTGAGACATAGAGCATGGGAAAGAGTCACTTCTCCAATGTTGAACCCCCCAGTCAGGAAGAGCCACTATCTCACTGACTCCCTGGAAGAATTCAAGAGCTTCAAGGACTGTGAGCTTGTCCTGTGGGACTGCCAGTCTGATTGATGGTCAGAGTCGTCTGGCTTACTTCTTTGGATGAGGGCTCCTTTCCCCCTCCCTCACAGGAAACCAGGGTTGGAGATGTGTCCTCCTCGGTCCTCTCTCTGTTCACCTACGTTCTACAACCTGGGACCATTTTACAATCTCCTCTGTGGTTTCTGTGCTTTTCCAGGCCTTCTTTCTTTGGAAAAGAGTCCATTCCTTCCTATTCTAATTCCTTGTTTTGCCATATTTACACAGAGGCTGGCTTTAATCTGCCATCTTCTCTTTTTTATTTTTTATTTTTGAGAGGGTCCTGCTAAGTTGCACAGGCCACTTAAACTTGGGATCCTCTTGCCTTATCCTCCCAAGTAGCTGGGATTATAGGCATGTGTCGTAGTGCCTAGGTAATATGGGTACCTTTTTAAAAAGTCTGCATTCTTCTTAATATTGTGGCTCTCTAGAGTTGAGATGCTCTAAAAAATGGTATGTGACACAAGATGATTATAATTAGACTGCTGACAATGAAGACAGCAAGGATGGCGTCTGCAACACTGGATGAGGACTTGGCCTGGCAGTGACAACGTATGAGGACCAAATCCAGAATCACTGGTGGGCCACAAGAGTTCATTTCTTCCAAACTCCTGCTTAGTTCAGCTCCACTAATACCCAAGATCTACTCCTGGTTATCCCAAACATGGAGAAACCTGGACACTTTTTAAATTACAGAACCTAATTCTTCCTGGACTGGAGGTGTAGTTCAGTGGTAGAGCCTATAATTATGTACTAAACCCTGAGTTCAATCCCCAGCACCAAAAAACAAATGAACAAACAAACTTCTTCCTTCTAGAAAGTAAATGATGCCCATAATTTTACTACCTAGAAGTAACATTTTGGTACCTTTTTTTAGTGATTCAACTTTTTGAAATTCACCTAGTACATTAGGCTCTGTCCAGAGGATATATTTATAGCTAATATAATGCTATATAAAAATGGTGTTGGGTGTTCTGGTGTTTTTGTTTTTGTTTTCATTTTAAATTTGTCAAGTTTATCTTTGGCTGCATCTTGACCCTGAAAATGTGAGTCTTCTGGAGTGGGTGTTGGTTTACACTGACATCTCCATTTCAGATGTTAGTCTTACAACTGCTGACTTCATGCTATGTTTTCCCCCTACTCTAAATTATTCTTATTTTTAAAAACCTTAGTACAGTGTAAAAGCTCTACAACATAGGTTGCTTTTCTTTTTAGCCCTTTATTAATTTACTGCATAGACTCATAGCAACAACAATAGCCACAATTGGTTGTCTGTTTATTTTGTTTTATTTAAATGGACTATGTCAGGTCTATTAAGCATAACTGTGAATCTGGTGAGCCTAGGTCTGTAAGAGCTACACATGGGGACATAGAGCCAAAAGGGACCCAGCTCTTGCCCTGTGAGCTGAGCTGATGGGCTGGGCAGAGACAGACCCAGTGGGTAGCTCCTGGCAGTGTTTGAGTGACTGGCCTTATCTTCTGCTATCCTGTCTTGCGTGGGCACTCTAAGGGAGTGAGTCTGTTCTCCAGGAAATACTTACTTTCCTGTTAACACGTGGAGAGTCTATTCAGCTTGTACCAGCAAACTTGCTGCTGTGTGCTGGCAAAGCTGCAGCCCTTTTGATTTTGAGAGGCCAGTAGTGCTCCCCTCCTTTTCCTTCTGTGATGAGCTCAGTGGTCTTTTCCTCACTGATCAAACATGACCTGCATATTCAGACTGGGATCCTCACTGGAAGAGGTAGTGTGTTCCTAGGGTTGCCCTGACCTATCCTTGGATTTTTAGCTGTTAGAGGCTTTCTGGAGCCTAGGAAAAGAGTAGAGCATTCTCCCTCACCACACACACACATACACACACATTCTTGTTCTGGTGGTTGTAACCTGAGTTTCTTTTTGGGATCCTAGGCATCAGACGCTGTTGGGGTTCAGCTCAGGCCTGGCAGAGGCCAGAGCCTTGCCCAGACACCACGTGGGTATCGGGGACCCACTGGACCGGGTTGGTGTTATGGCTGGTGGCGCCAATGAAGGACCTCAGGAGACCTTCAATGGGAAAACAGGAAAGGAAGGTTTATTGGGTGCTCCCCAAGTGGGGTGCAACAAGCAAGCAACCCCTAAGCAAGTGCTATAAGTGTGGCTCTAAGCCTGCAGCATAGAATGCTGCAGGCTGAATGCTGGAACAGCTCAGCCTTAAAGGCACAGCTATAGCAGCCAGTGTTCCGCTGGGCCGGAGGTCAGTTGGTCTTGACTCTCACAGCTCGCCTTCACTGCCTCCCTCCTTTCCAAAGATGGGAGGAATTGGGAGGCTCTTTGTGGCTTGATTGTAGCCTTCGGTGCTTCAGGGCCCCTGGTCTTGATGCGTGGGCTTGCTTGAAGAATCCGCTGGAGTAGGGAGTGCTGGTCGAGGTGATGGGGTCCAGGTAGCAGTTGAGGGACGGAGAACAGTGGTAGGTTCCAGGGGGTCCGGGAGCCCTGCTTATATAGGTCCCAGAGGTGGGTACGTGCTGGGATTGGCCAATCAGGACACACACCTGGCAGGTACAGCAGATAAACTGACATATCTGCCAGGTAGGGGCGGTTATTTAACGAAGATGCCAAGGATAGCCAATCAGGTTTAAGGTAGTTGAGGCAGGCCAAGCTGGTCAGGCGCCATCTTTGCTCACTCGATGGGAGGGGTAGGTGTGAGTGAGTGAGATGTGGCCCTGGGGTCAACTAGGGGTCAGCCTCTCAGGATAACATGAGGGACCCTAGCTATGGGGTAGATTTAAGAAATCTCCAACAAGATGCTTTTCCCAGGACACACCTGCTTAAAGATCATAAGAATAGCCTAGAAAAGATTTTGATGACTTTCAGTTGCATTTTCCTTATGGGGGGAAAATCTCCATTAGACTGTTTAAAAAATACAGTTTCTAGATTCCCTCTGAAATTTGATAATGGAACCCAGGGCCTTGCACATAGTATGCACACCCTCTGCCACTGAGCCATACCACCAGCCCACAAGCACTTAGTTAGCTTGGAAGGTTTTAGATAGTGTAAGATTGTATTATAATGTATTTTTGGTTTTGCTTATTGTTTTTTGGTTTGGTTTGGGTTTTTGGCCATACTTAGGGGTGAACCCAGGGCCTCACACATACTTTGAAAGTACTCTACCACTGGGCTGTACCTCTAGCCCATGATTATTATTATCATTAAACAGGGTCTCACTAAGTTGGCTGCCTCTGGCCTCGAACTCACCTCTACCTCCAGAGCCGCTGGGATTACAGGTGCGTGCTACCGTACCCAGCTCTTGTTTTGTTTTGTCTTTTTCTTTCTTTGTTGTTGTATGTTTGTTGGGGGCAGTACTTGGGGGTAGGGTGCTGAATCCAGGGCCTTGCCCATGCTAGGTAAGTGCTCTACCACTGAGCTGCACTCCCAGCCCCTTACAGATTTTTTCATTTTGAGACAAGGTCTTGCTAAGCTGCACAGGCTGCCTCTGGCAAACTTGAGAATCTCTTGTCTTAGCCTCCTTAGTTCCTGGGATTACAGGCGTGTGCCACAGCACCTGGCTGTATTGTGAGTTCTTAATGAGCAAAACTGGATTTTTGCTTGGGCTAATATGTGTATCATTGGGCATTTACGAAGGATCAAAATGTCCCTCTTCCTGCTTTTTGAGCCTCCAGAAATCCTTGTCCAAGACCCTCTGTCATCCTGTGAATAACCACAACCTCCTTAGGGCTGTAAGTAGGATGTTCTGGTGCTACACTTGTGCAGGAAGTATTCCAAAGAGGCCCCTGTGAGAAGGTGTATTCTGTAGCCTGCTTTCCTGGCCTAGCTTCGCTCGCTCAAGACTTTGAGCTCCCTTTGTTTTCCTTGACCCTTTCCCAATATCTCCTTCTAGGTACAATGTTCCCTTATGATATAAAGTGATGGCTCTAAGGGCAGGGACTGTCCTCAGCCCCTTTCTGGAAAGTTCAAGATATACTAAGATCTCATTTGAATAGAGCAACAGCCAGGCAAGGTGTCATACGCTTGCAATCCCAGCATTAAGGAGGCTGAGGTAGGAGTATCACAAGTTCGAGACCAGCTTGAGTTTTATAGTGAGACCCTATCTTAAAAAAAGAAAAAGAAAAAGAAAAAGAAGAAAGGCGGGGGGAGGAGAAGAGGAAGAGGAGAGACTCTCCTCTGTAAGCACTTGAGGATAATTGGGTCTTCGTGTTTTTTCTTATTAACACTTTGCCATAGCTTTAGAAAGTAGCCAGCTAAGTCTATATGTGCATCTTGCTTATAAGACAGACTCAAAACAGCTTTTCCAATGGAGGTAATGGGTGCAAAGCAAATCATTCATTCATTCACTTGGTGTCATCTTTGTGCCAGGCCAACTGTGAGTGTCCTGTGCTGGGACATGGGCATACTGTGACAAGTGGCATTGGAGCCCTGAACAGTTTTATCCAGGTAGAATTAGGAGCTGAGTGTCACCAGTGTTCCTCTTGGAGGTCAAAAGGCATTCCTGAATAGGACCATTCCCTTCTTCAGTCACGGGAGAAGAGTTGTAAGGGTGGGGATGGTAGAAGGGTTCGTGGTGCCAGCCTGCTCCAGTCTGCTGGCATGGTGGGCATAGTAATAAGGATGGCTAAGTGGTTGTATTATTGGAAGACAGCACCCCGAGCCTTCCTGGATTGTTACTCAGTAGGCTGGAGTCCCTAAGGAGTTGGTCTCAGGCAACACCTTAAGGAAATAGACACCTCTTTTGCACCATTTCTTTGTCTGTTGTTTTTTCTTCAAAAATATCTCAGTTCATTGTGTAAAACAGAGTTGTTATAGGATCTACCAGCTTTATGTAATGCCTTTGTTGCTTCCAGATGTCTTTAGCCATTGGGAAGCCTTGCCTTCTGTCCTTTGGGTTTCTGTTTTAGGTGTAACAGTATCAGCTAACATAGACTGAATTCTTGCTGTATATTAGACACTGTCGTATGTGGATTAACTCAGTAAATCTTTGAAGAATGCATTGAAGGGACAGGTTCATTTTACAGGGGAAGAAACTAAAGCTGGAAGAAATTTTCATATCCTCAGGGTGGCTTTGAGGTTGCACCTGGGGTGCCCAGCTCTAGTGCTGTCTCACCTCTCTGCTCTATGTTCCTTGGCTGGCTGCCAGGTGAGAGATTGAGTGTGCTTGTGCTGTGATAGGGACAGATGATGACAGCACATTGCAAACAGGCTGTCCGAGAGTGTGCTCTGGAGTGAGTAGGCGGATTGCTGGGCTTCCAGGGTTGCATAAGATGATTCTTCACTGTCTCCAGTTTCTCCAAACTAAACTAGTGGTGCTATAAATACACCCACCACTCTAGGCAGCTGAGCTCTGCCCAGTGGATGGGAAAAAATCAGATGCCTTCTGATTTTCCTGGTATTTTGGAGGCTTCCGATGTGCCAGCTTCACCTACAAGGTCAAGGAACTTAAGTCTTCCACCTTCAGGTTTTCATGGCAAGAATTAGCTGTTTGGTGGAAAGGTGGTTGATCATGAAGTTGGAGACTTTTGACCTACCTTCAGTGACAAGTTGGCTAGACTGATAGAGTTGTCTGTGGAAGGAAGTTATTTCCCTAAACTCTGGCCCTCTCTTCCAGGCTAGCAGAGTTCTAGTCATAGTCCTATAAGCCAGGCACCTCTTTTGTCTCTTTTTCTCCCCTGGGGAAGTCCCTGGCCTCACATCTGGCAAAGAAGTATATTTCAGTGGGTTAGGTGGTGGTTTTCACACCCTTTGTCATTGATTTTTGGGTGGATGTCAGTTCACAGCAGTGTTACAAAATAACAGCAATTGCTATGAATAACTTGGCAGAGCCTCAGCATCCCATGCAGTTCCTCCCAGATCTGCAAGGATAACTTTTCTTTCTCTGAGATGGTAGGCAGTGTGTTCAGGAAATAGAGGAGGTAGGGGGACAGTCCTCACAAGTGTGGTCTGCCTTGGATCACCTTCTTACCATGTTCATTGAAAATGGTTATCCTGTTCCATCCCTGGCCTCAGAATTCATCATGAACCAGGCTCTAAACCGAGATGCAGTTAGGTAAAAAGACAACTATTTTTACTGCCATAAAATTAAGCCTGACCATGGAAAAAGAAAACAGCCTAGAACGTTTTACATAATTATATCTGCTGAGGCTGTTAATCAGTAACACAGGAATCTGGTACAGGTAGAAGCCAGTTGTGGTCTGTATGCCTAAGATAAAATATGCCTTGTGTTCAGTAAAAATGATATGGAAGTGTTTGCCCTCCTCGAAAATATGGCAGATATTATTTGAATGAGACTACTGGGGCCAGCACTCATTATGAGTCAGGCTGACATTGCTGATAACAGAGCAGCCTGTGCCTTTCTGTGCCTGGGCACTGATTGGCAAAACCCAATCGCTTTCTCCTTGGTGACCTCTGTCCATTTGGGTGAGTTCCAAAGAGCCAGCTCCCCTCAAAGTAACTGCTCCATTTTTTTTTCTGAAACCCATTACCTGAAAACCAAAAAAAAAAAAAAAAAAAAAGGTTATTTTCTGATTTCTGTTTAGTCTTCTAAAATCGTGGCAGTTGTTGTCTTATATTCAGGACTTCTGTCATTGGGAGTTTATGGTCGCTGAGTCACATTTTATTTCTGTTCCAGTCTTCTCTTCTCTCCTTGCTTTGTTTTTGTTGTTTCTGGCTTCCATTTCCCACTGCTATCAGGGTATAATAACAGGTCACACGTTAACCACCCTTACCACCATTCCATCCTGGGGGGAAGGGGCCTCCAGGCATTAATGAGCCTATTAGTTAGGAGAAGCTAGGGAGGCAAGGGCTGGCTTTGGCAGCCTGGGCCAATCTAAGGTGATGCCCATTTCTTAGTGAGCCATTCACTAGCTATTGTTTACTCCAAGTTCCCTGTAGCCACACAAGGGAATAGAACAGAGGACAGGGCAGTTATGAAATTGACGTTTCTCCTACCTTAACTCACTGAAAAGGTCTGTCCTGATTCTGTATTCTGATTGTGTTTATTGATCCTGCCCAACTTGGCTTATGACTGTGCACTTCTTCAGATAGCTCTTTATCTCTCAAAGAAGAGTGGTCTGTGAGCTGCCTCAGTTAGGGACAATGCTTTTTCTTTCTGGACATCCTTATGGGGTTGGCTGTGTCAGGAAGATAAGAAGTGAGCATGTGAGGTGGGAGGTAGACTATGCCAAGTGTCAACAAGTACAGCTGCTTTCTCCTTGAGCACAACCACTGGCTGGAGAGGTGCAGTCTGGAGGAGTCTGCAGGCACGGAGGCAAGGGGGCTCACAGGCAGACAGAGTGGACTTAGATTTTTTGATGATATGTCATGCTTTTAGCTGGCTAGAATCCAGCCTTTCCCCAGGAGACTGCATGATTGATCCATGCTACCAAACTGAAGAGAACTGAAGCTGGTGGGACAGAGTGTCCCTGAGCCACTAGCTTAAGGAGTTCTGCCTGCTGTAAAGCTCAGCTATGGTGTCTCTTCTCCCCAGATTGGTGAGGTGCCTTGGAGTCTTCATGAATAAGTAGAAGACTAAGGAATGGAGGATGTTATGTGTGCAATAAAGTATTAATACCATAAAATTTGCCATTTTAGCTATTTTCATATGTGTGGTTCTTTGGCTTACATACATTCATGTTGCTGTGCAATTATTATTACCACTGTCTCCAAAACCAGGGCCTGGCAATTACTATTCTATTCTGTTTCTGAATTTGACTTCACTAGGTACTTCATATAGGTAGAATCATATAGTTGATTTCATTTAGCTTACTGTCTTTAAGGTACCTCCATATTTAGTATGTGTTGGAATTTTCTTGCCTTTTTCTTGCTCATGCTAGGCAAGTACTCTACTGCTGAGCTGTATCCCCCAACCATTTTTTTAATTTTTAATTTTGAAATAGGGTCTTGCTAAGTTGCATAGGCTGTCTCTGGCCGCGAACTCATGTTCCTTCTGCCTCAGTCTCCTGAGTCACTGGGATTACAGGCATATGCCATGGTATCTGGGTAATTTTCTTCCTTTTTAAAGCTGAGTAATATTCTAGTATGTATTACTTACGTATGTATCTTCTGATGGATACTTGTGTTGTTTACACCTTTTGACTATTGTAAATAGTGCTGTAGTGAACGTGGGTATAGAAATATCTGTTCAAGTCATTGTTTTCAGTTCTTTGGGGTAAGAGTTTTAAAGCACAGGGAGCAAGGTGTCTTTAAAGATTAGTTGCTGATGAATCATCTCTGCTCAGGGTTAGATTTGCAGACCAAAAGTCAGCTTTACTCACCTTTTAATTTTAGATTCTAGCATAACCACCACTAGTCACCCACATCATCACACATTTTGATATTTGATAGGCTTTTGCAACATGCTAAAATTCTAGTTTTATATTTCACCTTTCATTGACTACACGTCACCTGGCTACTTCCTTATGACTGTGGAGGTACTCCTGACACTGAGTGGTGGCCATTTAGCTGGGAAGTGCCCCTGACCACAGCAACTTGTTCCAGGAGTACAAGATCCTGCTGGCCTTGACCCTCATCTTTCTTGACCTGAGTAAGACTTGTCCTTTGGTCTTGTCCTAAGCTGGCTCCACCTTGGGACCTGAAACCATAAGCCTGCGAAGATTGAGGCCACTTATCTTCTACCTATGGCAGCTTTGTGCAAGCATGGCATTGCCCCTCGTGTTTGGTGGCTCTGGTATTTTGCTTTTATTTCATCCACTTCTTACACAACATATAGAACTTCTGGAACTACATGTAAATTTTTCCTAAAGAATGTACAATATATTTCCAAAATACTTTGGGATTTGGAATTGCTATTGAACGGGTTGTCCATGTACCAGCTAAGAGCACACCTGTGGAGAGTGGGGTTTGATGGATGCAGCTGTCCTGTCATGAATGAAAATTCCTGGAGCCAGGATCCCTGTCTATTTGCCAGACAGCAGGGAAATATGAATGGCTTGTGAGACTCTAGTCTTAATAAGCATGTGGTTATTTTGTGTTGATTTCTTTTTTGTTGTTGTTGTTGTGGAACTGGGGATTGATCCTGGGGCCTCATGCCTGCATGCTTTGCAAGTGCTGGACCACTGAGCTGCACCCCCAGCCCTTTTATTTTTTTCTTTACTTTCTGAGACAGCGTCTCGCTAAGTTACACAGACTTCCTCTGGTCTCGAACTTGCGATCCTCCTGGCTCCACCTCCCAAGCTGCTGGGATTACAGGCATGTGCCACCACGCCCAGCTTGTGTTGATTTCTTATTAGAAATTTCTGTAGTCCCACAAATGAGCCACTCAGACATCTGTATAACTAAGGACACTAAGAATAGTCCAAGTAATCAATATGGAGACACCTCAGAAAACTAAGAATAGAACTGCCATACGACCCAGCTATACCATTTCTGGGAATATACCCAAAGGGAGACAGATCATCATACCACAGAGACACCTACATCTCCATACCTAATGCAGCACTTTTTACAACTGCAAGGATATGGAACCAGCCAAGATGTCCATCACCAGAAGAATGGATAAAAAAAATTGTGGTACATATACACAATGGAATATTACTCAGCAATAAAAACAATACAATAATGTCATTTGCAGCAAAATGGATGGAACTGGAGAATATCATCTTAAATGAATGAACACAGACTCAGAAAGAGAAATACCTTATGTTCTTACTCATGTGGTTGCTGAATGTTACATAAAGGAAGAAAAAATCTATGCATAAGTTATTCTTGTTATTCGGTGCTGTCAAGTTGGTGTCTGACTCATAGCGACCCTACACACAACAGGGGAAACAGTATTGTTAGTGCTTCTCTGCTATTCATAGAGTTTTCAATGGCTGATTATTTTTTGGGAGTGGATTGCTGGGTCCTTCTCCCAAGTCTACAGCACCTCGTGTTCCCAGGTGGTCTCTCATCTAAGTACTAACCAGGCCAAACCCTGCTTAGCTTCTGAGATCTGAGGGGATTGGACACCACAGTGGTATGGCTGCAGGCATACATGAATAGATATATAAAAATTAATAATTAAACTCAGCTAAGAAGGGAAAATATAAACAGAGTAGAAAGAAGGAGGGAAGAGACTAGCAAAGGGAAGCAAAAGTTGTAGAAGGTGAAAAGGAGGGAAAATAATATAAAGGGATAAAGGGGGAGAGGATAATCTCAATGTAAATGATATAACTTCATGAGTACATGGGAAAAATACAGGAATAGAACCTATAAATGTGTATGAGTTTTATTATATATTAATCAAAAGGTTCCATAAACTTTTTAAGTGTTGAAAGGGTAATTAAAAGTGATGCCATAGTTGCACAATGGAAAAAGAAAATGCTGTATTATTTTGTACACCACCAACATTTATTAATAAAGAGAAAAAAGAGAAAAAGATTAAAATGATACAAATAAAAAAACTAAAGCTTTGAGATAAATTTTTAAAAAAAGAAAAAAGAAGAAAAAAGAACAGTCCAAGTGTCATGGTAGACTTTAAGCCTGTGATATGGTAAAGACCTAGACAGTGGGCCATGCAGCCCTTGTAAAAGGTGCAGGGACCATACCACTGCCTGCTGTAGCCACCTGTCCCTGGCTAGAAGGCTTTAGGTGCTATGTGTGTAGACTGACACTGTGCCTGCTACAGTTCCCATCCATCCCACACTGCCCTTCTCTGTGACTCAGGCCATGCTGGAGGAACTTAGAGTGTAGTTAAAGCACATAGAAACATTTTCTTTTCCTTTTTCCTTCCTTCCTTCTTTTCTTTTCTTTTCTTTTCTTTCTTTTTTTTTGGTGTTGGGGGTTGAACCTAGCCATTGCCCATGATAAGCAAGTGCTGCATCACTGAGCTCACCCTCAGCCCCCTTTTTTACTTTTTATTTTAAGACAGAGTCTCTCTACGTTGCACAGGCTGCCTCTGGCCTCAGACCTGCAATCCTCCTGTCTCAGCCTCCTGAGTCACTGGGATTACAGGCATGCACCACAACACCTGGCTGGAAACATCTCTGAGACAGTCCAATTTTCTGTATTCTAGTCTGATGGTAGGAGTAAAAAGCAAGGCATCACTGGCGTTCAGAGTGAAGTCCGTTCTTCCCCCAGTTCTGTCTGTTCTTCTGGATGCTGTATAGTATGGGCTGTCCTAGAATCTACCCTTTTTCATCTAAATACTTACTTGAGCACCTCTCTGCCTCCATCCTTTATTGTGTTTATAAGCCTGTTTTCAAATGATTGCTGGCAGGAATTCCAAGTTGGAAAGCACCTTGAAAGGCTGGGGAAGATCAGGAAGGCCCCTTGGAGGAGCTGTCTGGAGCCCCCAAGCGGTGGGCAGGATACAGTCAGGCCAAGTAGAGGAGAAGGAGGTGAAGAAGGAAAGATCTGCTTTGTTACTGCTCTATTCTACTCTTCTTAGGGCTGGCTGTCATGTGTTCCTTCTGCTCTGGCACATGGCTGCTGGGGCATAGAGGGGGGAGGAGCAGGTAATATTTTGTTGCAAGTGCATTTTCATCTTTGGAACCTTTCTACAGGCACCACTATCAATTTTGAGAGGTGACAAGAATAGGTAAAGTCAGGGGTATCTCAGACATATCTGAGCTGGGCAAGATGAGAAAAGGAACCAGTACCTGCTTAGTGCTGTGGCTGCTAAGTTATTCCCTCGATGCCTGTCTTACCTGAATTTATTCTGGATGCTGGAGGATGGAGGAGCCCACCAGACACAGACCAGATGCCTCTCAGAGGACCTGGAGATATGGAGATATGGAGATATGGGTACAGAGGAGCCTTTCACAGGGTGACTCAACTTTAAGCTGAGTCTCTGGCATCACCTTGGGAGGAAGCTGTGATGGATCAGGCAGCTGGGTTTGGAGCCGACATGGGGGAAGAGGTACTTTTCTGCCTTGGGGCAGGCAAGCCATTGCTCTGGAAGGGAGAGAAGAATGAAGAGTTGTTCAGAGGGTATGCAGCCAGACCAGTTCCTGGAGGTGGGCTGCTGTGTTTGCTCATATGTGGCACTGCCCATTCAGGATCCATGGAAAGTAGAGGCCTGGCAGGTGCTGTAGGCAGGCACAGGTGAAATAAATGAGGGGGTGGATGTTGCTGCTGGTGTGCCCACAGTTCGCAGGGTGCCCAGGCCTTCAGTGAATGGGGCAAGGTGTATTAGGCATGGACCTGTCAGTCAGGATACAGGTGTGTCTGTGACCCCTGGGCTACCCTCTGGATTGTTCCCATGCCACAGGCTCAGTGTGTGACTTCTCTTTCTACTGAACTTGGAAGCTGCTCTGCCCTGGGCCCTACCTGGCCTTCCCAGAGTCACTCTTCCCAAAGATGTGACCTGGACTCTGATGCCATGTGGTTGGTTGAGGCCAAAGGAAAGTGACAGGGACTGTGCAGATATATGCACACCCTGGGGTGAGGAAAGGTAGATATGCAAGGCCTTGATTTCCTGACAGTCTCCCATCCAGCATTCTTACATTCTCTACTGAGATCTGTCTACTAGCGATAGAGACCTGGTCCTCTTCCCCCCTTCCCTAATAGTGGCTTTGAGTACATCTCTTATACTGGAACTCTTACCTTCAACTTAAAGTGAAGGGCTAGCTGATCTTGCAGGCCTGTTGCTTCTAGAACAGCCTTTGGCTTTGCCTCCAACCCTTTTATTTATTTCTGAAGTTTCTTCCCAGAGTCCAGGTGAGCCCTTTTTCTTCCTCCCTGTCTAGGTCTGTCTTCAAGCAGCCCACTCCTGCATGGTGGTGCCTGCCTACAATTTCAGCATTTGGGAGCCTGAAGAGGAAGATCTGGAGTTTGAGGCCAGCCCAAACTATATAGTAAGACCCTTCCTTGTTCAGGGGAGGGACCTCCCTGAAAGGTCCTAGTCATATGAATAATAGTAATAACATCAGTGAACATTCACTGAATGCTTTGCAGTGCTAAGCACTGTGCTAATAAGAATTTTATGTGCGTGACCTCTTAATTTTCCCAACAACCCTGTGGGATCCAGATTACCAATATTTGTACCTCTTTTTTTTGTTGTTATTTTGTTTTGGTGTTGGTTTTTGAGACACTGTCTTACTATGTAGCCCAGGCTGGCCTCACACTTGCAATCCTCCTGCTTTGGCCTCCTGAGTGCTAGGATTAGTCACATGCCACTGAGCCCAAGCAGTATTTACACCTCTTTTACAGCAGAGGAAACTGAGCTAAGTGAGGTTATCACTGGCCCAAGGTTATCACATGGCCAGCGAGTAGATGACCTTTTATTTAAATCCAGTTTGATATGTCTTATTAAAATTTCTATTCTGGAATCCTGATTGTGATATTTCCCACTAAATTGGGACAAGATGTCTTTGGTACTTGTGAGCTGGATTAAGGGCATCCTCTGTGTTAGGAAAACCAAAGGGCCTGGTTTTTCTCTGCTCTCTCACCACCCAATCAACACAGAAGACTTCTGTGCTCTCAAAAGGTATAGGGACTTCTCCCTGCCAGCGAGCAAGCTGTTAGTGCTATAGCAGCAGGCACCAGCCTGGGTGTCATGAATCCAGTTCTGGTGCTGTTCATCTGTTTAGCATCAGATCCCACAAGTTGGGGCTCAGTCCTGAAGTCTGCTTCCACCTACCAGATGCCAGTCTCAAGCCCCCAGTTATTTTACTTGCACTGTGGACCAACCTGCTATTAATCAGGGTTCCCATAGCCTCCTCCTTGGGTTCAGTTAATTTGCTTGAGTGGCCCTCAGAACTCAGGGAAACACTTATGTTTACCAGGGTTTTTTTTGTTTTGTTTTGTTTTTACGGCACTGGGGATTGAACCCAGGGCCTTGTGCTTGCATGCTTTGCAAGTGCTGGACCGCTGAGCTGCACCCCCAGCCCATTTTTTTACTTTTTGAGATAGGGTCTCCCTAAGTTATGCAGACTGCCTCTGGTCTCAAACTTGTGATCCTCCTGCCTCCACCTCCCAAGCTGCTGGGATTACAGGCGTGCACCACCGTGCCGCAGCATTTTTTTTTTCATAAAGGATGTTACAACAGGTATAGATGAAGAGATGCATGGTGTGAGGTGTGTAGAAAAGGCACTTACATGCCTTCTGCAGATAAACCGTTCTCCAAGAGCCCCCATGCGCTAGCTATCTGGAAGCTCCTGAACCCTGGCCTTTTGTGTTTTCATGGAGACTTCGTTGGAGAGGCATGACTGAGGCACAGACAGTTGCGTAGAAATGTGATTGGACAAAAGCATCTGATCTAATGCTGATAGATGGGGTAGGGACACCCATCAAGGCCTGTCTGCTTCAGATTCTTCTTGACCTCTGTGGGCACCATTCCTCCCTCCAGAGTAAGGCAGGACCCCTCTGGAATGAGGAGGGACTATTGGACAAGATAGGTCAGAGAATTTCTTTACGTGCAGTTCCTAGACAGAAAAGCAGGGGAAGATTAGAGTTTCTGTGACCTGTCTTGTGTAGAGCAATGCTAGTTTCTGTGGCCTGCCTTGGAGAGGGAGTTAGGAGCCAGGGACCATGGAGTAAAAACCACAATATGTATTATCACGTCCTCCTACACATCGTATCAAATAAGGAGGGTTTCTTCCCTGTTTTTCTCTGAACTTTCCATTACCAGACTCTTAGGAGAACCACTGCCTCTTCCACCCATCCACTACTTCTTGTTGTACCTTGGGTTCTTAGGAAGAGACTCTCAGACATACCTGTGATAAAGAAAAGGGCTGGAGCAATAGGGATGGAGGTGTTCTGAGTACCCAGCTGGGGTTGTCTTTTTGCATGTTGCAGGGTGGGGCAGAGGGTCTCAGACAATAGCGATGTCCTGTACGCATGTGGAGCTGGGCTCTGCTAGGCAGTCTGTGCCCACTAGAGGAATGTGCTGGTGTGTACCTTGCCCACCCCAGCTGTCAGCATTGTGGGGTGCTCAGGGTAGCTCTGCCTTTGCTCTCTGATGAAACCCCAGGTGGACTCCTGCCTCCTCACAGCACAGCTTCCACAGAAACCAGAGTTCTGTAGCTACCAAATATAGGCCTTGGTGCTAGAAGCAGAGTGGAATTTCACCATATAGAATTAACACTTCTGTTTGGATTATTAGTCAGCCAAGCACATGCCTTCACTGCATGTGTGCCTAGAATTGGGTTCCCTGACTCATAGAGAACGTGTCCTGAAGGGAGCTGGGCTTTGTGAGCCAACTGAGTTAGGCTCGTGCTGTGCTAGGAAGCAGCCTGCCCTGGGGAACAGGTAGGTGATCTTTGTCTTTCACCTGCAAAAGGATTTGGCTAAAAAGTATCTGAGGCCCTACACACCCACGGGATCCACGGAATCTAGCTGAATAGTTGAGGTGGTGGAGGAGAAAGTACTGTAGAAGTGAAGAGCCTGAGTGTTTCTGAGCTTTGGGACAGGATGTGTAGTGAAGAGTGGAACGGGGAGGGTCAGGAGAGTGGCATGCAAATGCTCTTATAGCTGGGTTTGGATAGACCATATGACCCTCTGAAACAGTTGCCTCCTCCATAAAATGGGACCACAGTGCCTTCTGTACCTGTCAATGTGCAGGGCTCTGCTGACTTCAGCGTGGTGATGATGAAGGAAAGAATGGTGAAGACTGAAGCTGGGAGCAGCAGGCAGGTGCCCTGGTGAAGAGGCTTCAGTCCTATGTCCCCATGTTCCAGGGTGGTGTTGGAGGGCCACTGAGGAGGAGCAGGCAGAGGAGATATTTGCAGGAGAAAGGAAAAGATGAGCACAGTGACCTTGTCACCAGTGCTGGGGGGAAGGCACTACTGCTTGGTTCCAGGTGAGTAGGTGCTGAAGTTCCTGCCAAGGGCACTGCTGAGGTGATGGGCCCGGCAGTGGTGGAGAGCAGCAGTGTGGGGAATCTGGATGGGGCGGCTCTGCTGAGGGTGAAAGGAGAAAGAGGAGCCTGGAGGCCTGCCCTTTGCCAGGCGCCAAGGACCTGAGGTGGCCCAGAGGATCATGGGATGCTCCAGGGTGTCCGTGGTAGATACTGACTGGACCTTTCCCTGGTGCCCTCCTCCCCCAGGAACCAGCCCGGGTGGGCTTCTGGCACCCTGTCCAAAGCCAGAAAGGAAAAGAGGCTGGGGTGGGTTTGGCAAATGCTGAGGAGCTATCAACTGGTGTTGCTGGAGAGGGAAGAGGGTGCCCAAGGACCTCAGCAGTGAACTGGGCTCTGTGCTTCTTGCAGGGTGGAGCCACAATTTGATGATGGCATCTCCTGCTTGCCACATTTCGTTTGCCCAGCAGAGTCCTTGTATTCACCCAGGGCAGACAGAGGCTGCAAAGCCTCAGGGGAGTCCAGACTGGATTGGAGGCGCATCTGACCGTGGGATCTGACCAAGTCAGGCTGAGAGAGGAGCCCAGGTTGGGTGTAGCTGAGCCCACTAAGTAACAGTGACTTGGGGGTGGTCCGGGATGGACACTGGGGCCAGGAGCCCAAGTCCATCAGTGCCAGCTGCTCCCATAAGCTCTGGAGCTAGCACTTGTGGAAGGATAGGAGGTGTCCAAGGCACCTCAAAACCAGACTGGTGTCCGCCTGCCAGTAAGACCCTGCCAGGGACTGCAAAGGAACAGCTTTCTTTTTTTTTCTTCCCAAGCAGTGAAAGGATTTAGCACCTTTGAATGTGAATCAGACAAGCTTAAATTCAAAAAAAGGAAAAAATGCAAAGTATAAACCTCCACCTGTCCTACACTCTAATCTTTGAAGTTTCTTCTATTCTTTTAAAAATGTGTGTGTCCTTTTCGTACAAATAAAAGCACTACTAATTTCCTTGCCTTCATCCCTTGCTTCAATTATTGGCCACATGGAAGACCCACTTAATTCTTTTTAATGGCTGTTTGGTAGTCTATTATATGATCTGCCTTAATTTAACTAATTGGACTCCAGCTATAGACATTAGGGTTGTTGCTAGTTGGGAGTTATTTGACATAACTGCAGTGATGCTTTACATAGATCTCTGAACACTGAAGCAATTATTTCTGTAGGATAAATTCTAGATACAGATTTTCTGGGTCAAAGTTATTGTCTTTCCTTCCTGCAAACTTTCCTTCAAAGAGGTTTCTCCTCCAGTTCACCCTCCGCCTGTCGCTGTGTGGGAGCTACACTGTGACACAGGGGTGCAGGTTGTTGTGAGGATTAAATGAGAACATGTGTAAAGCTTCAGGCCAGTGCCTATTGCAGCAGGCTGCTGGGATGGGGCTCAGGGAAAAGGCCGCAATTTGGGCCACTCTGGACAGAACATTGGAGGTGGTAGGTGGGTCCATAGCTTGAGGAAGCAGCAGCAGGAAACAGAGGTGTGACAACTGTGGAGCACCTGACCTGTGCTAGGCACTGGAGCAGCCCCTCCCCTTCCCCATGGAGCCAACAGTCCAGCAGTGTGGTAAGTGCTGCCAGCCCTCTGCTAATTCAAGTCCCCTCTGACTGGGTCTCTCTCTCCCCTGCCTACCCCTCCCTGCCCCCAGTGTACGTGTTGGAACGGGAAAAGAAGACAAATGCGGATGGCGGGTGTCAGGCGCTCCTGGCCGCGTGCTGGGCCGCACTCTGCTGCTGCTGCCTCCTGGACAGCTTGGACTGAGCAGCCAAGATCCAAGTGCTCCCTTGAGCCCCACTGCCTTCTGTTACTGGAATAAACAACTAGAGTTGTACAATTTCAGTTTTTTTCTTTCTTTGAACATAATCTAATCTGCAGACTTTAAACTTTTTAGCACCTATAATCGGTACGAAATGGTATCTATTTTAATTTGCCTTCTTGGATTGCTAGTGACCTTGAACATAAAAATTTTGAATTCGGGGAAGTTTGTACATACCTTGTATGTATATCTTTTTTTTTTTGTATTGGTTTGTCTTTTCCTAATGACTTGTAGGGAAACATTATTCTGCACACTAGTATTTGTCAATTTTATAGGTTTGCAAAGTATCTTCTATCAGAATGTCTGTTAACTGTTTTCTTTTTTGTTTTTCTGTTTTTTGGTTTTTGCAGTACTAGCAGGTTGAACTCAAAGTTTTGTGTATGCCAAGCAAGTGCCCGATCATTAAGCTGCACTTCCAGCCTCCTTGTTAGTTTTTATTTTTTGAGATAGTATCTTGCTAAATTATGCAGGCTGCCTACCTCAGCCTCCCAAGTTGCTGGAATTACAGGAGTACACCTGGCTTATTTAGTTTCTTGAGATAGGGTCTCACTGTGTAGCTGAGGCTGTGCTGGGACTCTAACCTCGAACTTACATTGATATTCCTGCCTCAGCCTCCCAAGTGCTGAAATTATAGGCATGTGCCTCTACCCTCAGCTGATACCTGGCTCTGTTTTTAATAGCGTGTTTTTTAGGATGATTTTATTTTTATTTATTATTATTATTATTTTGAGGTACCCAGGGTTGAACCCTAGACCACTGAGCTGCACCCTCAGCCCATTTTTTTACTTTTTGAGACAGAGTCTCACTAAATTACACAGACTGCCTCTGGTCTCAAACTTATGATCCTCCTCCTTCCACTTCCCAAGTTGCTGGGATTATAGGCATGCGCCACTGTGCTGGGCTGCATGGTTTTATTTTTAATATATAGTGCTAGGGATCAAACCCAGGGCCTTAAGCATACAAATAAGCATGGGCTCCGCCACTGCACTACCTCCCCAGTACTTAGAATGAAAAAATTTAAATGTCACATTTATCAGTCTCTCCCTCCTGCTTTGTGGGCTTTAGTTTTTGAAAAATCATTTTCTATTCTGAAGTCATAAAGATCAGTCTATAGTTTCTTCTGAAAATGTTTCACATATAATCCTCAGTCTCCTGATTTTATTTATTTATTATTTTATTTTATTTTTTTTTTTTTTGAGACACTCAAACTTGCTGTCTTCCTGCGTTAGCCTGCTGAGTGCTGGGATTACAGGCCTATGCCACACATCAGCCTGCAACTGTCTTGGATCATCCTATAGAATAGAGTTCTCACTTTTTTTTTTTTTTTTTTTTTTTTTTTTTTTTTTTTTTTTTTTTTTTTTTTTTTTTTTTTTTTTTTTTTTTTTTTTTTTCCCTATTTTGGTAGTTCTAGCCACATTTATTTATTAGGTCTTTGAGTTAAAAAAACAGATTCAGACTCAGTTTCTCCATATGCTGTCACAACAGAGATCACTTCTGACATCAGACATGTGGAAGGTTCTCCACAGGCACCAAGCACACAGTCAGTTCTACAGCAGTGGCAGACACCATAATGCCAGGCGTTCTCAAATTCAGTTCATTTCTGACATTGCCTGCTAGGAGATGTATCATATCCCAAAATGGGGGGCTCAGTCCCTAAGTCTAACCCCCATCAGATGCTAGGGACAAGCCCCAGGTTGTTTCACCTGTACCTTTGACACCCTGGCTATAAATTTGGGTTCTCATACCCACTCCTTGGGTTCTATTAATTTGCTTGAGTGGATCACAGAACTCAGGGAAACATGTTCACTGGAGATGGAGAGGGCAAGTTATGAGGGAAGGGGTGCCCCCTTTCCAAATGTGCCACCCTCCAGGAATCTCCACATGTGCAAGTCTATGAACCTTGTCTTTTTTATTTTTTGATTTAAAAAAATATTTGGAAGACAAAGCCTCACTGTGTAGCGCAGACTGGCCTAGATCTCACTGTGTAACTCACACTGGCCTCAAACTCTTTTTTTTTTTTTTTTTTCAGTACTAGGGGTTGAACCCAGGGCCTGGACCACTGAGCTGCACCCCCAGCCCATTTTGTAGATTTTATTATTTCCTGAGACAGGGTCTCACTAAGTTACACTGACTGCCTCTGGTCTTGAACTTGCGATCCTCCTGCCTCCGCCTCCCCAGCCGCTGGGATTACAGGCATGCGCCACCACGCCCGGCTTGGCCTCAAACTCTTGATCCACCTGCCTCAGCCTCCCGAGTGCTGGGATTGTAGGTATGTGCCACCAGGTCTGGCTTGAACCCTTTCCTTTTGGGTTTTTATGGAGTTCATTGCACAGACCTGACTGAAGCATAGCCAGCTGTGTAGAAATGTGACTGGACAAAAAGCATATGTTCTAATGCTAATAGAATGGGGATACCCAGCAAGGCTTGTCTGTTCAGATTGCTCTTGGCCTCTGTGCAGAATTCCTTCCTCTGTTATTAGTTACTATCTGACAAGGTAGGACAGAGGGTTTCTTTATGGCTGCCTCCAGACAGAAAAAAATGGGAAAATTTGTTTCTGTGGTATTGAGGAAGAGAAATTCCAGTTTCTGTGGACTGCCATGGGGACAGAGTTATAAGTCAGTAGCCATGGATGAAAACAAACAAACAAAAAAACTATTTCATAATATTGTAGTCCTCCTTTGTCCATTAATTTAAAATGAGATTTGTTACCTACCAAGTTTCTATATATGAATGGGCCAGAATCAGATATCTGGTATAAGTACCCTCCCTATCTCCAGCACACAAATAAACATATACCCCTGCTCTTCATAATTTTCTTTGCTATTCTTGGACATTTATTCTTTATTCTGGATTATAGAACGTGTGTTAAGTTTCCGCAGAAAATCATGTTTGACTTTGATTGGGATGGTGTGTAATTTACAGAGTAATTGGGAGAAGAGTTGGCATACAGATGGTACTGTCTTCCTGTTATAAACAAGGTCTCTCCCAGGGGTCTTGTTTGTTTGCAGTCCTAGGGATTGAACCCAGGACCTTGAACTTGTTAGGCTAGTGCTGTGCCACTGAGCTACATCCCCAGCCAATCTCAGTTTATTTTTGTCCTTAAATTAAGTCTTATAATTTTGTCTCTCATTTATTCTCTGTGCTTTTTAAAATTAGATTTCTGTCCTGGTACATTATAATTTTAATGCTACTATGAATGGATTCCTTTTTTAAAAAATGTTGTGTTGTTTTACTTGGTAGAAGTAACTTCTTCACTCCACTGAGGCCACAGATTAGGAAGTTTTAGCCCAGTCTTCATCATAGCCTCCTCTTGGGCCCTTTAACTGGGGAGTAGTTCTTTAGTCCACCCTGGGCTGACTGCATGCAACATGTGTGCAACAGTGGGCTTAAACATAAATAAGATCATGTGCCTGGCACAGAATCAGGAAGTGTTTCTTGTCAACTCGATGGCACCTGACAACAACAACAACAACAACAATAGACATACTGCAGGGGAGCCAGACTTACTCAGGGACAATCATTCATTCTGTGAACACTTAAGAATTCCAGTGTGTTATGTGACATACCATGCAGAACAGAACCCCAGTCCTTACTCTCAGGGGCCTTACAGTCTAGCAGGAGAGCCAGACACCAGATATTAAATAATCCCACTGGTGATTGAGATTGTAGGAGTCCAGCTTGACATGACTACAGCTGTTGTTTGTTGTTAGGTGCTGACAAGTCTGGTCCGAACCTATGTACAACAGAAGGAAACACTTCCCTGACACTTTGCCATGCCTGGCACTGTCTCTGCTATTCATAGTGTTTTCAATGGATTACTATTTGGTGAGATGCCAGGTCCTTCTCCCATTTTTGCCATGCTGGGGATCAAACCCAGGGCCTCAGATAGCACAGAGCAGCACTTTACCAACTGTGCTAAACCCCAGCCCCTGATGCTAGCTAGCTTGTTTGTAAGCACCATTTTTGCCTGCCAGGTCACCCTAGCACACATTCTAAACCATATGGAATAAACAAAGTCATTAGGATAGCCTAGCATTTTCTGCCTGCCACTGACACTGGGTTTGTTTCTTAACTAATGACTGATAGTGTTTTGATAGTAAATTTATAGTTAACAGTGTTTTGTTTTGTTTTGTTTTGAGAAAACTCAGGTACACTCTGATACATTCCAGTTGACCACAGGCCACTTTTGTTTAACTTAACACATAAACCTCTTCTTCCTCCCTTGGGGAGGGAGGAGCCTCCTGTTCTCTGCCATCCAAGACACACTTCTGTCCATAAGTCCCCAATAAATTGTACACATCTGGGTTTGCTCCTCCCCATACCCTACCTCCACCCGTCTCTCAGCACCTTCTGTTTTTGGTGGCCAATTCTTGTACACCAGGTTTTTCCATAAACAGACATTATGTTTTCTTACGAAGAGATGTAACACTATGAAAACATCTAAAGGGGGACAATCTGACACAGTCTGTGAGGGCTTCCTCACAGGGGTGCATGGATGAGCTAAGATCTGGAAGATGAATAGGTGCTAATAGGCCAAAAGGTTGTGGAAGCAGCAGGTGCAAAGGCTCAATGGTAGGAGAGAATAAGGCTCATTTGAGCAACTGGAAGAGGAAATTGGTGTGGCAGAGAGCAATGGGAGGTCTGGGAACAGACGAGCAATGAGAAGCCATTGAAGGATTTTAAACACAGAGATGATACCAAATTTGCATTTTTGAGAGATCCCTTTCACTTCTGTGAAAGGAGAATGGTTTAGAGGGGGCACAATAACATACGGTAATGATGGAGAGAGATGACTACCCTTGAAATACTTGTAAGTAAAATCAACAGGACATGGTGATGGATTAGATTTGGAGATTGAGGAATTAAGTGAGAATCAGGGGTGACTTGACTGGAACTGGATACCTGGTAGTGCTGTTACAGAGGTTGGTAACAAGGGAAAGGAACCATTTTTGGTTGGAAGGAAGAAAATCACATTGGGCTCTTTTGGGTTGGTTTGAGGTGTCACGGTGTCTATGAGACATTCAAGTGGTGATGTTCAGGTAAGCTTGCAGCCTGGAGGAGAGGTTGGGGTAGAGATGGAAATAGAGAAAGCCTTCGCAAGTTGGTGGTACTTGAAACTGAGAGAGTGAATAAGATCAGGTTGGGCAGAAACAGAGAGGGAAAAAGAAAGGTAGCAGCATTGGGCTGAGCTTTAAAGAATTCTGGTATGGATCTATAGATAATGAACCTGCAAGGCTGGAGGTACAACTCAGTGGTAGAGGACTTGCCTAGCATGTGTGAGGTCCTGGATTCAAATTCCAGTTCCACAAGGAAAAGAAAAAAGGGAAACTGCAAAAGAGTCAGAAGTGGGAAACCAGCAGAATGGGATGTAGAGAAAGCTGATTTTTTTTTTTTTTTTTTTGTACTGGGAAGTTGAACCCAGGGCCTTGTTCATGATAGGCAAACACTCCGCCACTGAGATGAACCCCCAACCCCTTTATTATTTTATCTTGAGTCAGGGTCTCACTAAATTACACAGGCTGCCTCTGGCCTGGAACGCACAATCCTCCTACTTTTGGTTCCCCAGTCGCTGGGATTACAGGCATGAACCACGGTGTCCAGTTGAGTGAAGATCTGTTAGGATTAAGAGAGTAATGATCTTGGCATCAGCTGTTGCTGAGAGGGTAGGTAAAGTGGTAACTCAGAAGTGTCCACTGGAGTTAGCCACATTGTTGTCGCTGAGCAGTGGGCTGCTTCTCCAGGACACCAGCTGAGGACTAAGCCAGGTGCAGTGGTGCATGCCTGTAATCCCAGCAGTTTGGGAGGTGGAGAAGGATCATTGAGATTTTGCTGATGTAATCTTTTCACAAGAAACTTTACATACAACTCCAGTCTGGTAAATTCATATGGAATTGTGGTGGTTAAGGGAAGGGACCATTGCCTCCGTTTTATGAAGCTTAGGGACCTGAGGAATACAAATGAAGCCTTTGGTCTTTTGGAATATTCCATTGTAGGTGGCCAAGGGAGATGTGGGCTAGATAGATTTCAACTTGGAATGTCATTCTGGGATGCTGTCTTGCATGCAGAATTATCAGCATGTAACTGCTGGTGTGTTCTGTGAGGATCCAGAGGACACTTTATTGCTGAGTAGCAATCCCAGTCTGTAACCTATCTTTTCATCCCCTTAACAGTATCTTTCACACAGCAGATGTTTTTAATTTTAATAAAGTCCAGTTCATCTATTTTTTCTTTTATTCATCATGCTAAAGTAACACTCTAGGTCATGAAGATTATTTTTTTCCTAAAAGTTTCATAGCTTTATATTTTATATTTAAATCTATCATCCATTTTGGGTTAATTTGTACAAAATGCAAAGTTTTGAAATAGTTGAGGTTTTGTTTTCTGCATACCAGTTTTTTTCAACATACTTTGGAAAGGATATCCTTTCTCCATGAACTGTTTTTGCATATTTGTCAATCCAGTTAGGCATGTTTGTATGGGTCTGTTACTGTCCTCTCTGTTCCTTTGATCTATGTGTTGGAACACAGTTATCATTTGCCAGTACCATTAGCCGTCTTGACTACTGTAGCTTTACATTAAATCCTGTTTTAATTGTTCTAGTTCTCTTGCCTTTCCATAAATTTTATGTCTATAAAAAATACTTTGTGATTTTGATAAGAATTGCATTATATCTATAGATCATCATGGGGCCTGATGGGTGTTTAAATGGGACTGCTTGCTTTTATATATGCCATAACCTTTAACCTACAGCCGTATCACTGTGGCGTCAGATCCCGTCAGATCTTGGAAGCTAAGCAGGGTCTGGCCTGATTAATACTTGGATGGAAGACCGCCTGGGAACACCAGGTGCTATCGGCTTGGAAGAAGGATCTGGCAACCCACTTCCAAAAGCAATCTGCCCTTGAATACCCTATGAATGGCAGAGAAACAGTAACAATACTGTTTCGCTTATTGTATGTAGGGTCACTTTGAGTTGGATACCAACTCAATAGCACCTAACAACAATCTCCTTTAATAACACAAGGCAACCTGTTCCTTCATGTGCTATATTGTGATTATTTCAGAGTTAAAAACTCCTGGTATATGAGTATGTTATATCTTTTGAAGTGTGGCAGTATCTGAGGTATGGTCTTCATATTAGGTAGGAACAGTCACTACAAGATGGCCAAGAAAGCCAGACGTGGAAGTGGTCACCTGTAATCCTAGCACTTAGGAGGATGAGATGAGGATCACAAGTGTGAGGCCAGCCTGGGCAACTTAGTAAGACTCTGTCTCAAAATATAAAAGGACTGGGACTATAGCTCAGCAGTAGAGTACTTGTCTAGCATGTGTAAGGCCCTGGGTTTCTCTTACCAGAAAAAGACTGTAGACAGCAGCCTCTCTGAAGGTACTTTCTTGTCCCCAAGAAAGGTACTCTGTTGGCCCCTTTTTTTGAGATTCAGTGAACAAACCACAAGTCTTGCGGGAGTTTTTGACATTCCGATTGTGAGCTAATCACATTTTTATTAGCTTTTTTTTATTAGTATAAAGAGAAAAAGCTTACCCTTTAGTTTATAGTCTTTTAAATATCTTTTAACTTGACCATTCTCTGGCTTCGTATTGTCTTCCTAGTGTCTGTTGTCTTAATGATAGCCACAAATTCATCACACTGAGGAAATTGCTTATATATATTTCTATGAGGTTTGCGTTCCCAGTATCTAAGGAAATGGCTGGGTCTGTTTCACCCTTTCTGGTCTCTGAAGGGATATAATAGCTAAAGCTGTTGTGTGCTCCATGCCACCCCAGTCCCCACCGATAAAGGTTGCCCTTTGCCTCCCCACTGGCCTTGCTTCTTATTACTTCCCCTGCTCTGGGGCAATTGACTCACCTGGAATGCCACTTCCTCCGCCTTCCTCATCCTGTAATGATTTGGAGCCACACATACAAACACCAGTCTCAACATGGAGTATCTGGAGTAACCCCTGACCTCATAGAGACCCAGAATAAGAAAACCTAGACCTTCATTTCTTCTGCAGGATGCCGCCACGCTACAGCTCTTATGAAATCCTCCCTCCTTGACTCCCTGGCTGGGTCCTGCCAAGCACTTTACCTTCTCTTGTTTTTGTCACAAAAGTCCTCTTGAGCATTACTTTTCCCTCATTTGGTAAGTAAGAGGAATTGGGCACATAGAAGCTGTGACTTTCCCCGCATCACATAGCCTGTCAAGGCAGAGTAAGGATTGGAACTTGAACCCATGTACCCAGCCATTGTCCTTAGAACTCCAAGTAACCAGGGGGGTGGGGCAGCCAAGGAAAACCTGAAGGAGCTCTCTTGAAGGCCCAGCTGTCCCCTCTGGGGCAACATGTCCTTGTTCTGGGCCAACACACCCACTCACCAGGCATGGGGGACTTTTGACATTCATTCTCACAGTTGACTACTGGAGCAGGTCATTCTCTGGTGACAGGCCTTGACTACAACAGGGGAGATCTAGATCTTGACCTAACATGCAGACGTTGACTCTCAAAGAACAGAGTGCCCTCGGCCAGGAGACAGGAGGATTAGAGCCACAGGTTAGGACCTGCCTTTAATTTACCATGTAATCTCAGGTTACTTCCCTTCTTTGAATTCAGTATCATCTTATTACCAAAATGACTGGCCAAGGTGATCCCAAAGCAATTTCACCTGCAGTTCTGGTTCTGAGTTCTCAGTTCTCCCACAGTCTATAATGAACACTGTCCTGGTGGCCCCAGGAGCTCTAGCCCAAGGACAGGGCCTTGGCCAGAAGAGAGTAGCTGTGCTGTCTTCTGCGTAGGACTTGAAATTTGTGCAGGTGTACTCAATTGGTTTTGTCTGGTTTGCGGGTTTGTGTGTATTAGAGACAGGGTCACACTGTAGCCCAGGCTGGCCTCACTCATGACCCTCCTGCCTCAGCCTTCTGAGCACTGGGATTACAGGCGTGTGCTACCACGTCTGGTTCTCGATTGTTTTTGTTTATCCAAAAAGGGTGCTACTTTCGGGTTGGAGGATTAAGGGGGGACAGAGCTGAAGAGCAAGGTGACCTTGTGATTGAGCCCTGGGTGTGATGGGGTGGGTCTGGGGCTCATCTGGATGACCCACTCACCCTAGGCTTCATCAGCCTTTCAGATTTGATTTTGGCCCTGGGGTGGTGGGTGGCCTCCCTTGCAGGCTGATGATAGCTGCCTTCCCTGGAGACTGAGGAATAGGGACCCATCACACAGGGCAGCAGGCTCTCACCCTTTCCAGCCCCATCTGTGTGAACACTGGCCTCCCTGGGGAGGCGTGGCAGGCTCCATGCCCCAGCAGGAGGTAGCAGCCAGGGGATGCCCAGGTCAGAGGGGAGCTGAGCAGCCAGCACCCAGTCTCTACCTCAGAGTAAGGAGGTTGGGACACTGAAGCAAGGAGAAGGGAGGGACTTGGGAGACGAGACTCAACTGCACACGAGACCATGAGGCCAGAGCTGGAACTGCAGAGAATGGCCTGAGGAGGAGACAGCAGAGCACAGGGGGCCAGGGGATGCTGAGCTCAGCAGGCAAAGACAGCTGCTGTTACTGAGCCTGGGCTCAGGCTGTGCCAGTTCTACCAGCCCCACATTTTCCTGTGCAGATGAAGAGGAAAGTGTAAGGGTTTCTACTCTCTCTCACCTGTAACCTCTAGACTCCAGTGCCCACACTGTGGACCCTCAGCCTGCCCGCACGAGCCTGGGAGGATGAAAGTTGGAGAGAGCCCTTCACCTCCCGTTCCGCATGCTTACCTGGTGCTCTTAGGGCTTGAGCAGATGACTTGAGGACATTTTGTTTTCAGCAGTGCAGCCCCTTTGTGCTAGGTTGCAAACGATCTCACTGTATGTGGACATCTGAGAAAACGTGAACCAAAGCCCCCAGTAAGTTGTTTTTCTCTCTGTACCTACATGAGGTACAGAAGCCATCTCCAGCAGTCTGGAGGTTTCACTTATTTTGAAATACCTAAAACTATTTTCACTCCCTTCCTGCCCTTGCTATGCACCATAGAACAGCTGTGCTGGCCACCCCTGAGCCCTCCTGGAAGGCCAGCCAGCCTTCTTTTGCTGGTCTAGATGCTCAGGATGGGGCAAGAAGAGTTGAGACTGCAGTCCTCCTGCTCCTGGCAAAGTTGTCATCTCCATGGGGGCCACTTCTTGGGAGGTGCTATGGCCTCCCAAGTTGGGCTAGGCCCCCTGCACCTCCTGGCTTTAACAGTTGAGGGTCAGTCCTGCATGCCCATCACTGGTCTGGGCCATGATGGCCCACCGTGCTGCCTCTTTGTTCCTTGCTGCTGCTACTTGAAGGCCCTAGGTATCAGAACTGTCAGGGGTTTGGGCCTCTGTTAGCCTCTCCTCCTCGGCTCCCCTGTGTCTCGCTGCACAGATGCATTCCCAGGCCTGCACAACAGCTAGGACCTAATAAGACTGTTACCACATCAGAGCATCTGATTAATCATTTAAAAAGTCCAAGCTGAGCAAGCAAAGGTATTAGATGCCAGGCTGATGGAGAACTGGAGCCTTCATCTGAGAAGGCCTCTGCTCACATTTCTTGCTGGTCATCCTTGCCCTGGCATACTTACCACTGCCTGCCCAGGACCAGGTTTCTAAATGACTTATGTGAATGGCACTCCTAGATCCTGGGACCAAGGAACTACTTGGTCGGTGTAGCTGGTGACCAGAATTTTAGTGGGCACTGGTGGCCCTGGAAAAGTCCCCAGGGCTTGGTAAGCAGCAGTTGGTCACAGCAGATGGCAGGCCACTTGGCATCTTCCACCTATCATCTTTTTCTGCTTTGAGCATGAAGGCAAGAAGGGGGTGATGCCCCTGCCAGAAGTGGCTCAGCTCCTCCCAAAGCTGCTCTGCACCCAAGACCCAAGGCCTCTCACAGCCTTTCTGACCTAGCCTGGGCCTCTGGGTCTTGCCTGTGTGCCCAGACACCCCCACTTCACATGCACTCCCCCTCTGCCCCAACTCTTGTACTTGTGCTTTGCATCCATGAGGCAAAGCTATGGGTACCCTCTGTAGACCCACACTGGGCTGGGGCTGGGATATATATAATAAGAGTTGATTCAAAGAGGTGACTACAGGCAAGAGGCAAGCAGTGAAAGGATCCCCAGACTGACCCCACTTCAACTGTAGTCCCCTAGAAGTAGAGTCCTTTCAGTCTCGTCTTGCCTGGGTCCAGAGCACAGGCCCTTGCCACCATCTGAACAGGACGGTCTGAGAGAGAGTAGATGAGAGGGTAGCCTTTTGGGTGATGTGGAAAAAAAAAAAAAAAAAAAAAAAAAAGCCAATCTTTAAGGCCCTGTACCCATGAAGAGCTAGAGTGCAGCCTTTATCCCCAGGACGGCCACAGGGGGGCGCTTGCTCTCCAAACAGGAGCTATGCAGGCACCATAGGCACCAGAACTTCTCAGGCCTGGCACTGCCTGTTCCCACACCCACCCATTGCTTTTTGTTGACCTCTCTCCCTTTTGTCCTTTAAAAAAGAGATAGCTGGGTGAGGTGGTGCATGCCTGTGATCCCAGGGACTTGGGAGGCGGAAGCAAGAGGATCTTGAGTTGGAGGCCAGAGGCAGCCTGTATAACTTAGTGAGACCCTGTCTCAAGATAAAAACTTAAAAGGGTGGGGGTGCAGCCCAGTGGGAGAGTGCTAGCCAAGTATGTATGAGGCTCTTTGGGTTCAACCCCCAGGACCAGGGGAAAAGGCACACAGAGCCAGGCCACCTGGGTGTACCATTTAACCCCTTACATTACGATGGTTCTGACCTGGCTTTTTATGTTCCACTTGGCAGCAGAGGTGGCAGCTGCCAGAACAGCCCATCTGACCAGGGTGTAACACGTGGGTTGGAGCCATCGCTGCCCCAACTCCCTCTGGGTGACCGGCACTGCCGGCTAGGCTTCACTGCACACGGGTCCCCTGGCTTCATGTTCCCAGGTGGCATGGCACAGGATACAGGTAGCATGGGAGTACACGCTGGCTGTCAGCTGAGGCAGTGTGGGCGTTCTCAGGCAGACTCCCCTCCTTAAGGGATGATGGGGACAGTGGCAAAGCAGAAGGCAGAGCAAGGAGGCCCACATGTGGCTCAGGATCCTGGGGTAGAAAGGATGCTGTCTGGAGAAGCAGTGCCTTGCTCAGTGGCAGGGGGCATCCAGAAGCTACTGTCGTAAGATTCACCTGTCCTGGGCCCGTGGCCTATGCTCTAAGGAACTAGGAGGCCTTCTGCAGAGCTTTCTCCTGGGCCAGTCACCTCCCACTCTGGGTGACTTGAAAAGCATGGAAAACAGGCAGGAAGGAGACTTGCAGACATTTTTTCCCCCTCCCCTCAATCCTCACCCCCATCCTCCCAAACTCTTAGGGTGGGGATGCACCTGTCCTCAGTAGTTAATTTATTTTAATAGGGGGTAAAGTCCTAGGGGCTTTGGAAGACTCCCTGTTCCCAGAAGTGCATGCCTGAGGTTTTTAAGGGGCAGGTGGACACTCACTCTTCTCTGTTCACAGCTCTCCAATTTGATGTCTGGTTTCTGTAGCCACCCACTACTTCTAATCTCCATCAGCCAGTTATGAGCTCGAAGTCTCTAGTTCCCCAGGTTTCCAAGAATATGGAGTGAAATGAGCTGCAGCAAGAGTGACCTTGGCTGTGCTATGGAAATGTGATGAAGGAAGCAGGCCTGGGACATTTTGTTTCCAGGCCTCAGCTGCTCAAGGATCAGTGGTTCTGACCAGAGAGCAGGCCTTGTCCCTGGGAATGGGGAGAGGGGAAGCAGTGCGGATGTGGTGTCTGTGCCTGGCTCCCTGGGCAGTTGAGGATTGTGTGGCACCATGTAGAAGGCCTTCAGCTCGCTCTGGGCACTTGAGCATCCCTGTGAACAGCAGCAGAAGACCGTGGGACTTCTCACAGCAACCAGGCTCAGCCAGGGCGTGGCCCGAAGACCTGGGTGTGAATCAAGCAGGTTCTTTCTAGCGCTGGCGGGGGAGGGCCCTGCTGTCCAAAAGCTGGCCCCCAAACAGAAGAACCAAGGAAGAGGTTACTCAGAGGGCTCTGCAACCTGCTGTGTTCTGTTTCCCTGTCCAAAGCTGCTCGTGCAGGACCCAGGCTGGCCGGGAATGTGGGCAGGTCACCCAGGCAGAGGCAGATAACACTCTGTTTGGAGCTTTTCTGCTGCTATGACCCTAGCCCCTAGAGTACCCAGGCCGCAGGGGGCTTAGGCTGGGTTTGAGGCCTGCACTAATGGCCCAGTTGCTCTGTTCTCTTCCTTGGGCCTGAGCAGGACTAGTTTGCCAGAGACTTTGGGGGCAGGAAGGCCTGGGTCTGGATCCTGCTCTGGCTCTGCCTGGACTGGTGTGCTGGAACAAGAGACCTAACCTTTCTAAGCCATCTCACAAGTGGACTTCTTACCTGTGGAATCCCTGACAGTGTTACGTAGCGGAGGGTTCTCAGGAGGACTCCACTCAGACCCATTTGTTATGAAGTCTATGTCAGGGTTCCATGCTAGTGGACTGTCTCCCCACTATGTCTCTGCTATTGAGTGGGGCCAAATGAAAAATGGACTGGGATTAAACCTGTGCCAGGACCAAGGGAGAGGGAAGGGAGAATCTCTGAAGCGAAGTGGCCCTTGGTCCTGACACAGGAGCACTTAGGAAAGTGCATTCTAAGCCAGCGCATTCTAGGTACAGCACCAGGTCATGGGATGTGCTGCCAAGGGAGGTGTAAAAATAAAAATCACAAAAATAAAACTGAAAGAAAACTGCTAAAGGACTGGACTTATCTGTAAGATTCATGCATTTATGAGCTTTGCAAAAGTTTGAAGTCCTTACTGTGTATGCTTTGATGGTTGGTGGTGGTTTTGAGGGTTTTCGAAAAGTGGCTATAGGCTACCTACCCGCCCCTTAGGGCAGTCCTCAGTAGGAGAAGAGCTGGTGCCGCACAAGTCTGCTGGCCAGTGAAGGGTAGAGTGCTCATCCTTTCAACTGTGGATCTGTGTCATGCTCAGATCTCTAGTTTCATTCGGAGGGAGAACAGAGTGCCAGGCTTAGGAGGCAACACCACCTGGGCACAGCCACTAGTCCCATGTGCCCAGGTTCTCCTCCCTGTCTGCTTTAACGCTTTGTGTCATAGTGTAGAGTTTGGGGGCACATTCTCTCAATTGTGTACTGCTTAAGTATGGAAAAACCAGGGCACCTGGTTATTCCTTTTGGGCCCAAATCCCCCTTATAGATCTTAATTCTTGTTCCTCTTACCCTTGGGCAATGGCTTAGCTGTACCTGGACGAATGCCCCTCCAGCCCTGCTGTGAGGTGGAGGACACAATGCTCCCTGGTTTGTCAACTGAGTGGCTGCCTTGGCATAGGGCCATTCTGTAATTTCTCTAGTATTCATTTCCTGTGAGGATGAGTAGCCGTCTGGAATGGTGGGAAGAAGTGAAAGTAGCTGACGAGCCAGGCCACCCCTTCCTCCATTCATCTTTGGCAGTTGCAGGAGCAAAAGGCTGTGCCCAGGCTGCTTAGCAGCCCTTGCCACTGTAGTGCTCCCTTGTATAAGGTCCTTCTTACCTTCCCTCGCCTGTCTCCCTGCAGTGTATGTGGTGGAAGACCAAAGAAGAGATGATCTGGGCCCATCCACCTGCCTCACAGCCTGCTGGACTGCACTCTGTTGCTGCTGCCTCTGGGACATGCTCACCTGATCAGCTCTGCCCTCCTGCCTTGCCAGCTCTGCCACCACCTCCTCTGATTGCTGTAATAAATGACTAGTTCCGCACAGACACCTCTACCTTCAGTACTGTGGAGTTTTAGATTAGTGAGGGTTGCTACTGTTTAATTCAGTGACTTGATCTTTTTAATGTTCAAAATCCATTTCTTATTGATCTTTAACAAATGTGCTAAATGACTTATTTTTTGGCCAAAGGCTTAGTTACAAGATATATATTTATAATTTTTAAATTATACATTCAAGGTAGTGGCAAGATATAACACACCACTGAATGAATGATTTCTCTGCTAACACCCTGTATGTTTCAATAAATTTGTCCAAACCTCAGTTGTCTTCATTACTCCAGATGATCTAAGCTACCCCAGGCCTGGGCTTCTGTGTCTCCTGAATGTTGTTACCTGTTCGCTAAGGCTTATAAGACATGGTACCGTGAGGAAGAGCCTCTGTACCTTTTCATTCCAGCCATTCCCCAAGAGTATGGGTGCCTGGGCCAGGTGTTCTTCAGCCCCCTAGACCCTAGTGGACGGGCTCACACAAGGGCATTCCCAAGCACAGTGCAGACTCCCTTTTTCCCAGGCCCTGGAAAAAGGGCCTCTTGGTGACCAGGGGTTGCCCCAGGCCTGCTCCCTGGGAGCCCGTAGTGGTGAGGGGACAGGACCAAGGTTTCCTTTTCCTGGCCCTTCAACTCCCTAAACTCATCCACGCCACTCAACAAGGTTATGACCACAGGGTGGCGCTGAGCTGCCACAAGGTAAGTCAGAGGCCCTCCCTGCCCAGGCAGCCCCAGAGGCTACAATCAACAGCTCCTTGCAAGGCCTCTGCCTGGGCAGTGCAGTGCTGATACATGGTTATTTACCAGCTTCTTGCTCTTAAAAAACAAAACAAAAAAAACAACACAACAACAACAACAACAACAACAAAAACCCATGGCTTTGTAGCCTCTCCTGCCTGTGCTGCCACGGAGTGACTCCACTGCCCAGACTCAACAGCCCCCAGCATAAAGAGCCCACACAATGGCCAAGGGCAGAACACTAGGAGGGAATGAGTTCTGCTTAGTCTGTTTACATAACTTAGTTTTTAACAGTGGCTGTGTGTAACAACTGATTTACAACAAAATTCCTAGAAATGGACTCATGAGCTCCTCTGAGCTGTACCCACACTGCCTCTAAGCCTCTGAGAGGCCTCAAGACCATAGTGTCCTTCTGACACTGGCTAAAGGGAGACAGCCAGCCTGGGAGGAGCTGCTTGCTACTTAACTTCCTTTTGAAATGTATGGAAGGAAGCAGGGAAAGGCATCTTGAGGCCTACTACCACCTTGTTCACTTCAGCCATGAACTTAAATCATCTTTCTTCCTCCTCTGTGTACTGCACAGAGGCTCCAAAGTCAGGGGTCAAAAGACCAAAAGGGAAAGAAGAGAGCTGGAATTGAGGAAGATGCCACTGCCTCTTAAGCTGTCTCTTCTCATCCCTTGGCTCAAGAAAAGCACACTTCAGAGTGGGCCACAGCCTTTTATTGGTCTGACCAGGTCACCTGGTGGCAGGCCAGGCAGAGCTTCCTCTGTTGCCCTGGCTCTCACCTTCCTTCTCCTGGGAGTTCCTGGCTCATCCCAGGAGAGGAGAGAGCCCTGGGCAGGGGTGGCAGGCAGAGGCAGGAATCAATGTACAGGGGTGGGGCCTGAAGGATAGATGCCACAAACGTGGCCATCCAGACAGAACCTCCATCTGGGCAAAGGGAGGCTGTGAGCCTGTGCAGGCCCTTTTGCCTTGCCAGGACTGAAGGAGGGGTCAGGAGGGAAAAGCATCCCCTCCTACTGTGCCCTTCGAGCCATCAGCATCTCCCGGATGTTGTCCTCAGCTTCCTTAACGCTCCGCTCCAGGTAGGACTTTTTCTGCTGCAATATGAGAAGAAAGGGTTAGGATGGGGGAACAGGCCAGGGTGGTGGCTGCAGCTTTTATGGCCTAAGGTTATGGCTTCTGTTTTGTGCTCAGTGACTTCCAGAAGCATATGGTGGTTGGAAGACAAGCATGCACACCATGCTTGTGCTCCCTGCCCCAGGCCTCATCGGCAGGGGACCAGGTGGCCTGGTACAGGAGGCAGTAGCACTCCTCCCCCAGAAGGAAGTGGGCACGACAACAGAGACATTTTGGTACATGAGGTTATACCAGACAGACAAAGGCCAGGAAATTCCAGGACAAAGCTCCTGCCCCATAACGGACTGTCTCCTCTTAAGGTTTTCCATGGCCTGGGCCAGGCACTGTAGCCCCCAGTGCCACAGAGCATGTCCACTGCTGTCCAGCAAGCCCGACGGCTGCCCGGAGCACTGTGCAGCAGATCACGCTCACCAGGCACATGAGTCAGGGTGGAATCTGCTTTTCTAATGAAACTGCTGCCGCCAGGAATCCAGGACAGTGACACACCAAGTAAAGCAGACCTTTGGGAAGTTTACCTCCCGCCCCATCTGGGTCCTAAATTAAAAATCTCAAGTTAGACAAATTTACTTTCACAAGCCACATCTGGGCCAGGACTGCAAAAGATTAGTCAAAGGAAATGATGTGTGTACATTTGCTCAGTGCTCACCCCAGAAGTATGGAGCCTCACCACGGGCCCCTGCCCTGAGGACATACCCGTGGTTGCATTCCCACTTAGCAGACATGAAACGAAGGCACCTTTGGGAGGCATACGATTCATGTCCTGAAGGAACACTCAAAATCATTCCCTCCTGAGGGGGCATGTGACTGGGGGCGTCACGCTGGACAGGGAGCTCGGTCCAGGCAGCCCAGGTGTCATCAGCACCCTTCTCTCAGCCCTCCTTTCCTCACCAAAGGGCCCATATGACCCATGGAAGTCAGGAAAGGCTGAGGCAGAGGACAAGTGCAACACATGTCACTGTTTCACATGGCACCACAGCCTGCTCAACAGGCCTCACTTGGCAACTGATGGCCAGTCACTGAGATGGGAAAATGGAGATGACCTATTCCTCACAGCCTTCACTTGCATCAAACCTCTTTGGTGTCCTGTCTGCATGTCCCTGCCTTTAACTTTTCCCACTCTCTAAGAAAGTAGTTATTAAGATACATTCTGAAGCTGGATGTGGTGGTGCACACCTGTAATCCTAACAACTCGGAAGGTAGAGGCAGAGGCAGAGGCAGGAGGATCATGACTTGGAGGCCAGAGGCAGCCTGCATAATTAGCAAGACCCTGAATCAAAAAAATTAAAATCAGCTAAGGATGCAGCTCAGTGGCAGAGCATTTACAAAGTATGTGCAAGGCCCTGAGTACAGCCAGAAAATAATAATAATAATAATAAGATACCTACTGAGACTCTTCCCTTAGGAGCCAAATGTTGTCACAGCCAAGACACAAATATTGTGTGAGCAACTGACTGTTCTTCCTAGCTTTAAATTTCCTTTCAGCTGAAAGAGCCTGGTCTCCACTCTTTCATCTGCCAACTTGCACACACTTCCTTACAACACAAGAGCTCCATAAAATTCATGGTGACGAGAGACGGTAACAATTCAGTGACCACAAATGTATACTGTTGCTAAGGAATTTCGTTTACAATTACATTGCTAAACCTGATACAATCCTATCACTGTGATAGCAGAGTGGGAACTTGAACTTCCTTTGATAAACAGCCCTTCAAGTTTACTTGCGAGTTAAAAAGAGGCAGATTCTAATAACTCCTGACACACCACTGAAGAATGTATACAGACTGGGTGTTACACAGAAGAGGAACAGCAGCCACACAACACCAAGTACCACCTGGGCATCTTTGGACTCAGTCCCACTGGAAACGAAGAGCTGGGCTGGGCTGGTGGAGGCAGCAGGGTTCTTCCCTCCGTAGCTGGTACTCAGGGTCCCAGACATTTGCATTCGTTCACTGCCAACTTACTGTCACAGCTGGCAAAACCATAAACCTGGATTATCAGCAAGGACCTCTCTGCCCTACTGCCTAGGCCTCTTGCCAAATTCAGGCTACAATTCTCAGCTTTAAAACTTTCTTACCCCATAACACTTCTTCCTTCTATCTTTCATGAAGTTTATCACTTGTATACACTAGTTTTCAAGTTTCAAAAAAAGCAGAAGAGGGAGGGGGAAGGTGAGGTCCTGGGGATATAGCTCAGTTAATAAGAGCATTTGCCTAGCATGCACAAGGCTGCAGGTTTGAGCCCCAGCTATTCCCCTACACACACAAAGAAAAAAAGGAAAGGAAAGGAAAGGGAAAGAAAAGAAAAGAAAGAGAAAGAGAAAGCAGTAAGGACAAAATGAATGCCTTATCATTTGCCAGGTGCAGTGGTGCATGCCTCTAATCTCAGCAATTTGGGGGGCTGAGGCAGGACAATTGTGTATTTGAGGCCAGGGGCAGCTTGCATAACTTAGCAAGACCATGTCTCAAGACAAAAAATAAAAAATGGGCTGGAGGTGCAGCCCAATGGTAGTGTTTTCAAAGTACATGTGAGGCCCTGCGTTCAATCCCCAAGTACTAAAAAATAAAATGTAAATTAGCTTATTTATCTTTAAATAAACTTCATAGACAATTCTTTAAAAAATTTAATTCCAACAGATGGGGCATCCCTAGCATAGTGGGACACATTTTCTAACTATTTCAAATGTACCTGTTTCACCCCCAAGCACATCTACACCCAGAAGATCCTCATAATCAAACCCAGACCAAGGCGCTTGTGAGCTGAACTGAACTGTATCTCACAAAGAGGTATGCTGAAGTTCTAATCCCTGGTACCTGTGAACAGGACCTTATTTGGAAAAAATGTCTTTGCAGATGTAACCATGATAAATTGAAGTCATATTGGATTGGTGGGACCCTAAATCCAACATTTTATGTCCTTACAAGAAGGCCAGGTGAACACAGGGACACAGAGAAATGGAGAACACCAAGTGTGGATGGGCAGAACCTGAAGTGATTTATCTATAAGAAAGCTAGAAGAGGCAAGAAAGGATTCTTCCCTAGGCCCTTCAGAAGGAGCATGGCCCTGTAATATTTTTATTTTGAATTTCTGGCCTCCAGAATTATGAAAGAAGAAATTTCTGTTACTTAGCCTAACTTGTCAGCTAGGAAACCAACACAGTACTTGAAATTAGAAGTGTTCCCAGACAGTCTGTCCCAAGGCTCTTCTGGGCCCAAAGGACCCTATCCTGTCGTACCTCTCACCATACTGAATTGCAGAGGCCTAGGTAAGTGTCCCTAAAAGTTTATGTGTCGGGATCATACTTATCCCCAAACTAATTGTGGTGGAACTGACCCACATATAAATAAGACTGTCAAAGAGAATGAAGAAAATTAAGGAACCAATGATTAAGCTAACATTTTTCTTCTTTGAATCTCCATAGCTTATTCCTAAAACTATTAGTCAAATCAGGAATTCTATGGACCCCAATCTTCCCCCATTTCTGTAACTGATGGCTGCCTTCTTGTACAACTGCTATAGACAAAAACATTTTGCATTATCCTTGAGTCTTTCTTACCCAATATCCAACCGACAAATTCTGTTAGCCTCGTCTCTAAATGTATCCAGAATCTGACCTTAATGAAGATTATCCTAGGAAAATGCCTTTCTTTTGCTCTTGACCTTCCTACACACAGTGGCCAGAGTCATCTTTTACACTCAAAGCCCTCCAGTGCCCTCCAGTCTCACTGAAATAAAAGGCACAGCTTTTTGTCTTTGAGCTGCTAAAATAAAATACCATAGAGTAGGTGGCTTATAAACAACAGAAATTTATTGCTCACAGTTTTGGAGGCTAAGAAGTCCAAGATCAAGTGAGATTGAAGATCTGGTCAGGGCCTGCTATCTGGTTCACAGATGATACTGGACCATGTCCTTACGTGGTAAAAGGGCAAATGACTCCATTGGCTTTTTATAATGGCACTAATCCCATTCAAAAGGCTCCTCCATCCTCATCACCCAATCACCTCCTCCATCAGACTCCTTCAGGCCCTTCTCAAGTGTCACTTTATCTGAAAGACCTTCTTGATTACATGCCGCCCCACAGCCCCTGTTCTCCTTAACCAGATCTCTCTGTAGCACTTTATCACAACCCGAAATAACCATCTGGCTTTCCTTTCAAGAAGGAAATGTCCATGAGGGCAGGAATTTGTTCTGTCCTATGATACAGTCCTAGTGTCCAAAAAAATGGCTGGTACATAACAGGAACTCATTACTTATTGAATATAGTGCATTTATTATGGGAAAATGATGCCTTATGGATTTGCTTGTCCACTCATCGCTGCTTTTTAGTTTTCCTCCCAGCTTGGATAAATGAAGAACATGCACCAGAAGAAGCCGAGGCAGAAGTTTACCACTTTTCCTTCAGAATGGTTTTCTGGTTTGGGCACTGCTTTGGAATCTCTTGCTCCAGGATATGCATTGATTTAAAACTTAAACCTCACTGATCCTGATGGAAATATCAAAGTCTTGTTCTCACAAACAGAACAGGCCCTGAGGGTCAGGCCCTTAGGCTTCTACAGGTCAATTTGTACAACTACAAAACAAACCATCTCAATTTCCCACGTCCTGAACTCTGAAATCCTTAAGAAATTGTTCCACCTGATGTCAGCCTCAGGGTGTCCATGAACCGCATGAGGACAATGACTGCCCCATAAATGTCAGGGGCCTGTGGAACTCACCCCTTCCACCAGCAGTCCTGGGCAAGCATGTGCTGTCTTTCCTGCAGCCTCTTTTCTGTCTTGCTGAGCAATTTCTCTCAGAACCCTTTCCCTAGGAAATTCGCTAGAAGAACCAAACCACATAGCTGTGGGTGCAGTGACATTCTTGTGGGACCTTGTTCTGATGAGAAATGCTGAGACTTCCTGTGGGGTTCAGCATGGCCAGGGAAGTGACATTGCTGAAGTCATTGCTCAGCTGCCCAGGGCTCTTTCTTGGCAGACTGAGAGGCTGGCCTTTCTTTCTCATCAAAGGGAAGAGACTCAAGTCCCTAGAACTTTCCTGACATGACACAATCTCTCAAATAGATTCCTGAGGTAATTCATCTTGTGACACTATCTCTGTGTACTTTTTCTTTTCTTAGGAACTTTGTCTCCAGCTCGCCTTCTCTAAATTGGTGTATTTTTCCTGTTTGTCAGGCCTTAAACAGTAGGAAAGAGGTTTTTTCTTGTCTTTTTTTTTTTTTTTAAATGTTTTGTTTCTGCTTTTTGAGACAGGTTCTCGCTATGTAGCCCCAGGCTACCCTGGAGCGTTTTATGAGGTCCGGGCTAGCCTTGGACTTGAGATCCTCTTGCCCCTATCTGCTAAGTGCTATGGTAACAGGTATGTACCACCAAGCCCAGCTCATTCTTGGTTTTTTGAGACAGAACCTTGATAATGTATATCAAGTGGGCCTAGAAGTCACTATGTAGCACAATCTGGCCTCGAACTCCCAATCCTCCAGCATCAGCTTCCCAAGTGCTGGGATTACAGGTGTGCACAACCCCACCTGGCTTTTAGAAGAATTTTTCTCTCTCTGATCTTCTACTTTTCCATTTACAAAATGAGGATTTGGACAATGCCAGCATGTCTCCCCACTACCCCTCCCAGTTTTTCTCCAGTCACAGAATCCTCTCTTCAAATTAACTCTCATCTTAAAGACTAAACAAATACAACAGGTAAAATGGAGCTCAGGGAAGAGGAAGACACAGTAGACCAAAGTAGCCCTCCTGGTGGGCCCCGTGCCCTCAAACCCAGGCTGTGGGGATTGGACAAGGCCACCTTAGCTTCTCTTTCATCCCTGATGTTCTGTGAGATCTGTGACCTCAGAGACCCTCTGCTCTGAGTCTGACCTACCCCTGCCACATACCTCTCTCATGTCGAATCCATACTTCCACTTCTGTAGACCCCTGCCAACTTCAAGCTCTAGTGTTGATCAGAAACCTGAAAGCAAAGGCTCCTTCTCATGGCATCCAAATTAAAAGCCCAAGAGCTTTACAGCTCTTCACACATTCTCAACTTTCTCAGCCTGCAGAATAAAGGGTGTCAGCTGCCCACATTGGGGAAGTTCAGCAAGAGGCCATAGATTCGCTGTAGGCTGAGTAGGCCTGTCTTGGCAGATAGGCAGAAAAATGCAGAAGGTAGAGGGAATGAAAAAAGAGAAGAAGAAGGAAGAAAGAAAGACAAGTGGGAAATGAGACCAAGAGGGCTGTATTGGCGGGAGCAGGGCAGAGCTGAGAGAGCAAGTCCTCCCATGACCTTAACAGGAAGACTGCCCAGCAGTGGCAGGAAATGCAGGTGAAAATGACCTGGGATTTGTAGCTAATAGAAGGTGTTGGCCATCCAAGGACACAACCACTTGGGACCTCACCCAGGTACAGCCATTGCCCCACCAAAGACACAGGCTCTACGGTAACTGCTGAACTACAGCGCTGCAAGACAAGCTCAAAGAAAGAAAAAGCAACCTTAGAGGAGACTAAAGAGAGCTTTCTGAGGGGATTACTGTCCCTGCATCTTCTAGAAGCGATTTTAGACATAAGCTTTAGAGAGCTTTCTGCTGAAGGACAGGGACACATGACTCGTTTCAGCTAGGCATAGGCTTGTTTTTCTCCCAGGTGTCCCCACAGAGAGACTGAAACTGCTGCTGTAAGGGGTCACACCTCAAACCCCTTCACCTCAATCTGCCTTGACAAACCTACACGCTACTCCAGCACTTTACAACAGAGATCCACCGGAGCAACAATCTTATTTCCTACAAACTACAGTGGCTGGCCCCTCTCCGGTTCCCCTGAGATTTAGGTGACTTCTACCTACTGCTTCCCTTCCTAACACATCAGCTCCAGTGAAGCCTGAGAGAAAGCCCAGGCTGTCAGACAACCTGGGAAAGACAGCATAGAAAAGCAGGCTCTCTGTGAAGTGCAGGGCCAGGAGGGGCAACTTGTCCTATGCAAATGGCATTGACCATGCTTTATCCAAAGAACCATGACCACTTGGGGGCCTGAAGTTTAAAAACAATGATGACAAGTCAATAAATCATGTCAACTGAGGGGTGCTGAAGGAAGCTGGGACATGTGATTCAGCAGGGATTAAGGGCAGAAGGAATCCAATCACTACCTTAAATCTATGTTAAATATCTGAAGCAATGCTCCCCCCACCTTTTGTGTTTGGTGGTAATTGGGGCTTGAACCCAAGGCCCTTGCACGTTCTTTGCAAGGGCTCTACCACTGGGCTGCAACCCTAGCCCATTTTTTAATTTTGAGTCAGGATCTCATTGTTATGTAGGCTGCCTCTGGCCGCCAACTCGAAATCCTCCTGCCTCTGTCTCCCAAGTCACATGAGCTGCCATGCCCAGCTCCAAAGCAAAGGCTCTTAAAGTGTGACTGTTACCCCAGAAACAATAGCATCACCTGAGAACCTGTGAGAATTGCACATTCTTGGGCCCCAAACCAGGTCTGCTGAACCAAAAACTCTGGGATGGAACCCAGCAATCTGTTTTTCAACATTTGGGTGATTCAGAGACACTGAAGCATGAAAGCAACTGTTCTAAAGCAGGAGTCAGTAAACTTTTTCTATAAAGGGCCAAATAAATATGTTAGGCTTTGTGGGGCGGTCTCTATTACTCAAGTCTGCCATTGTAGCACAAAGCAGCCATAGATAATGTACGAACCAATGAGTGTGCTGTAAAGAAGGGGCACAGCTGTGCTTGAAAACACCGCCAGCTGGATTGGCTGACAGTCTGTAATTTGCCAATCTCTCCTTTTAAAAAGACAGATTTAAAGGGTGGAACTTCAGTACAACAGGTAAAGATTTCAGAGATTTTTAACTTTCAATGAAAGCTGTTTAATAAAAGCGTAAGTTTTCATTCATTCATTCAGCTCACTGCCAAACCATTTCTCCTACTTTTTCCAACAACCATGATGCCTGGAGTTAACTGCATCATGCTTCCCTAGCCGATTTCCCATCCAGCAGCTTTGGTACGAGTCCTCACTCATTGATGGCTATCTTCCTCTCCACCACTACTGTACCATGTGAGATGACTTCAGCCACGGTGCAGATGAGCCATTCAATACCATGACAGCACCTCCCCTCCTCACAATTTTTACTTTATTAGCCACCCCGCCTATGGCCATACCCTAGATCTGGTCAACACCAGAGACTACACCACTTCCAAAATTTTGATTTTACCATCACTATCTTCACTACCTCAGATTCTTCTAGATTACTTCTATCTGATATTCTCCCTCTAGAATTTCTTCAATTTCATCACTCTCATTGTCCATTACACCTCTAGGCCTTTTCTCCTCCTACCCAGCTTAGGTGCCACAGTCCATCATCTATATTTACTTCCCACATGCACACCTTTTTTTCCTCTGCCCCCTCCTCTGTTGCATTTCCCTGGCAAAATGCCAACTCAGGTTAAACCTAACCATCCATGCCTAGACCTAACAGTTGAATGTTCTGGAGGAAAACTAAAGAGATCTCACTTGAAATTCAGGGCCACAAATCTCAAAGGGACACTCAACATCATCCAAAAATTCTATTGAACTTCCTCAATATGTTCACTTGTCTGCTCTCCAAAACAATTTCATATTTTGTCTCTTCAAATCTCCTGCATACTTCTCTCCTCTCCTAAAATAAAAATCTGATGATCACTTTTCTTTCCACTACCAGATCTACTGACCAATCTATGCTTGTATATATAGTCTCTTTTTTTCCTGTTGTTGACATGCATAGGATCCATGTGTTTTTACAGAAATCAAAACATAATCCACTTACGCATTGATTCCATCCTCACATGCCTTCTCAGAATCTTTATTCCCTACAGTTATCCTACCTCTTCTTATGGTTCTATTTCTTCTTCTATGAGATCCTTCTTGGTGAGGCAAATCATTAAAAAAAAAAAAAAAAAAAAAAAAACCTTTCTTTCGCTCCTGGTCCCCTGTAGGTCCCACTTCCTCTTCTTAGCCAAACTTTATGAGCCAATTGTTTTTAGTAGCTGCCTCTACTTCCACTTGCTCCTCAGCCCTTGCCAATCACTTTCACTCCGGTCTACTGAACTGGGATCCAGGCCCATTGATCTCTGCTGTCCAAAGCACTGGTTACCTCTTCATTATTATCTTCTAACTCAATCTCTCAACTGAATTCCACACAATCCCTGAAATACCTTCTGCTCTTAGCTTTCATGGAGTAAACCCATCCTTCCTCTTACAGCACTAGCTACTTACTCTTGTTTACTCTAAGTTCCTCCTTGCTAACGACCCTCCTCTGCTCAACTTCCAAAGCTGGTCTGGCAGTTTCCAGGAAGCTGTCCTGGAGCTCCTCTCTTCCCCATGGGTGCCACCTCTTAGACATTCTCATCGATCTAAGACATCCTTATGACTCCCAGACCTCCAACCCTGACCTCCCTTTCATTCCAGAACTACATATCCATTTCTTCACAAAATATATTCTCTCGGATGTCAAGCTCACAGTTAACGTGTTTTAAACAAACTCAGTTGATTTATAATCACCTCACACCCCAGCCCTCCTCTTGCCCAGATCAGTGAATGGCATTCATCAAATTGTTAAGTTTAAAAAATACAAAAGCAGGCCGGACGCGGTGGCGCACGCCTGTAATCCCAGCAACTTGGGAGGCAGAGGCAGGAGGATCGCAAGTTCGAGACCAGAGGCAGTCTGTGTAACTTAGCGAGACCCTATCTCAAAAAGTTAAAAAAAAAAAAAAATGGGCTGGGGGCACAGCTCAGTGGTCCAGCACTTGCAGAGCATGCAGGCGCGAGGCCCTGGGTTCAACCCCCAGTACCACAAAAAAAAAAAAAAAAAAAAGCCAAAGCAATAACAAAAACTATAGGAGCTATCTCCCTTTCTTTTATTTCCTCAAACCCCATGTCCCACACATAAGCAAATATTAACTTACTTCCAAATACATTCCAAAGCCATATTGTTCTTTCTGTCCAGCTCCACTATTCCATCCTTTATCATCTCTTGCCCAGACATCCATAATGCACACGTTAACAAGTTAAAAGTCCCTGCTGGCTTAGTCTCTGCTTAAAACCCTCTGCAGACTTGCCATCACACTCAGAATAAAATCCAAACTCCTTAACCTGGACTGTAAGGCCCACATGATCTGACCTATGCCAACCTCACTACCACTCAGTACTCCTTGGGCTTGCTTAAAACTCCAAATTTACTCCTATCTTAAAACTGTTTTCTATGTGTGCCTTTCACCCGGAATGTTCTTCCTTTAGATACTTGTAAGAGGCTGTTTCTTTTTTTTTTCCTTTTTTTGTAGATGTGGGGGATTGAAACCAGGGCCTTGTGTATGCTAGACTTTTGCTCTACCACTGGGCCACACCCCAGCCCCTTTTTTGAGACAGGAGCTCACTAAATTGCACAGGCTGCCTCTGGCCTCAAATTTGTAATCCTCCTGCCTCAGCATCTCAAATCTGTGGGATTACTGATCATGGCTAAAACTTCACCTTTACAGAAAGGCCTTTACTGAGTACTCAACTAAAGGTGGTCCTCAGAAACTCTCAGAAAAAAAAAAATCCCCATTCTACACAAAAGTTTCTTGCTTATTTCTTTATTGTCGGTATCTCAGTATAAGCTCCCTAAGAGTAAGAGACTCATCTGATCTGATTAATGCTTCTACCCCTAGCACCAAGAACTGGCACACAGCTGGGCATGGTGGGGCATGCCTGTAATCCCAATGACTCAGGAGCCAAAGACAGGAGGATTTAAGGTTTGAGGCCAGAGGCAGCCTATCTCAATTGAGACTCTGTCTCAAGATTACAAAAAAAAAAAAAAAAAAAAAATTGAAAAGGGGCTGGGTGTGCAGCCCAGTGGTACAGCACTTACAAAGCAGGTACAAGGCCCTGGGCAGCCCTCCAGTACCCAGAAAAAAAAAAGCAGGGGAGGGGGGATGTGAGGGGAAACAATCAGTTAGCTAATATTTATTGAGCATTCAGTATATTTCAGGCCCAATAAGCACAAACTTATTCACTGCCACAGGGCACACAGACACTGAACTACTATTACAATAAGGGCTCTGAGGGAAAACACAATCTAACAGAGGAAATATGGAAACACCTGATATATCAAGGAAATAAGAGGTACTTTCGAATTTAGGTCTGAAGGATAAGCAGGAATTAACTAAGTGGAAGGTTTTAGTAGGGGGGACAGCAATTCCACGTGAATGGATAGAGCAGCAAGTGCAAAAGCCAAACAGAGCATGGCACCTTTGGAGAACTGAATAGCAGTAAAACTGGAGGAGAGGGAGACAAGGGGAGAAGGAGGGAGAAGGAATGAATTTAGAGAGATAAGTCTAATGAGACTGAGCCAAATTATGCAGGTTCTTAAGCCATTAAAATTTTGGTATTTATCTTGAAGGCAACAGAAAACCACTAGGTATTAAGCAGGAGTGACAAAAGTCAAATTTCCATTGAAAACAATCTTACTATGGTTGAAATAGAGAATGAATTAGCACACACCCTCAGCCAGGTGCATGGCACATGCCTCTAATCCTAGAGACTTGGGAGGCTGAGGCAGCCTGTGCAATTTAGAGAGACTGTCTCAAAATAAAAAATAAAAAGGGCTAGGGATGGGGGTAAAGTTTAGTGATAGAGCACTTGCCTAGCATGCATGAGACTATGAGTTCAATACCTCAGTATACCGCAAAAACAGACAAACAAACACTAAAAGAACACAGCCTCCCATAGAATGTCCTATGAGTCATGAACAGGTAACAGATATGCTCAAGATACTTATCTACGGCCCCTGGAGTGGCTGGGCAAGTCCACAGCAGCCAAAGCCTCCCACTCTGATCACTCTTGTCCAGTTACTCCAGTGAATCATGCAAATACAATTTTTGGGGTACTGTGATGTTTAAAAAAAAAAAAAAAAACTGAGAGGTTCTGGACTAGAGAGTCCAAGTGTGAACGTTGGAACCCTATTAGGAGGCCATTGGCATAGTCTTGGAAAGAGATGATAATATCTTAGTGGTGACATTGGAGATGGAGAAAAGCAGAGAGAGTTAAGAAATATTCTGAGTCAGGCACAGTGGCACATGCCTCTAATCTCAGCAATTTGGGAGGCTGAGGCAGGAGGATCACAAGTTCGAGCCCACAGGCAGGCTACCTGTGTAAGGTAGAGAGACTCTGTCCCCAAATAAAATAAAAAAGGGGCTGGGGGTACACCCCAGTGGGAGAGTGCTTGTAAAGTACATGTGAGGCCCTGGATTCAACCCCCAAGTACTGCAGGGAAATAAAAAAATCTGGAGGAAAATCAACAATAGGACTTCACCAAGTCCTTCACCATAACCTTCATTAGTTATCAGAAGTTTGGAAGTGGGGTCCAGAATAACCTCCCAACATGCCTAGCTTGGGCCTGCACACTGGCTGGATGGTGTTGCCTTTCACTGAGATAAGGAATCTCAGAAGAGGACCAGGATTGGAAAGGAAGATTATGAGTTTTGTTTTGGACATACTAAGTTTAAGGTACTATCAGACATTCACGTGAGAGATGAAAAGAAAATTATGCTGGCTCTGAACTTCATGGAAGCAAGATGGGCTACTATTACAATTTTGCACATGGCTAAGACCTGAAATCATGAAAATGGATGAAATTCCTAAAAAGAATACAGAGGAAGAGGACTTTACCTTACAAAAATTCAACATGTTAATATTGGAAGGAAGATGAGGAACCAAGAAACTAAAAAGGAGGGAAACTATATCATAAAAACCAAGAAAAGAGTAGTACAACAGGGCAAAAGATGAGAATACCAGAAATCACTAGATGTGTTCAAACAGAACAGTGATACATGTCACTCCTCTCTCCCAGTGAGGGAAGAACACTCCCCCTGCCGCGACCATCAACAAGGAAAGAATGGGCTCTCCCTCTGATCACCAAAGAAGCAAGAACTGTCTCTTAGTGACCACTGAGACCACCAACACAGGTGTTTGCCCCTGGAAGGTAAAAGCGCCTGAGGCTTTTCCTTTCTCCCATCTCTGCCAGTGTCTGAAGGGCCGCAGGGGTCCACGCCACTCACCCGAGGGTCCCGAGTGAATTGTGTTTCGTATCTGTGTGCGCGGCAGCGCCACATGTCCCAACATCCGGGCCTGACCGGGAGGCACGTGCCCCACATAGAGTTGGCTGTGGGGTAGCCAGTCAGGTGGTTCACACCTATAATCTCAGTGTTCAGGAGGCTGAGGCAGGAGGATCACAAATTCCAAGCTAGCCTGGCTATACAGCTAGTGAGAGAGAGATAGGAGAGAAGAGAGGAGTGAGGAGGGAAGAGAGGGCAGGGGAGGGGAGGGAAGAAAAGACAAATGGCTGGGGGCTGAAGAGGGGGATGCTACATTAAGTAGCCTCTAAGATGTCTTCTAACTTGACACTTGACCCCAAAGTTCTATGAAGGAAAATTAGCTAATATTTTAATTGTCACAGATGAGCCTTAAGAGTTAGGCACATGTAATATCAGGACAAGCAATTTTACCTCCTAAACTGGACTTTGTACAGGCCCAACCTGAGGGTTGTAGATGCATCAATATAATGAGGACATGCAAGAGGAGCTGAAATGCATTGTTCAGGAAATAAGGCAGCTATGGGAATTTCCTTCAAAGACCAAATAATGCCACAGGTGAGAATTCTGTGCAGTATGAATATATACTAAAAGTATATTAAACATGACGCATATTTGTAAGTTTCAGGAACTGAACAAAAAGACAAGGAAAAAGCACTGAGAGCTTTTTCCAGCATCATCTATTTTACCAATATCATCATCCAGAAACCCAACCCTGAGATCTCTAGTTCCTTTCTCTCCCTCTCCCTCCCCCTCCCACCCCCCCCCTCTCTTTTTTTTTCCTCAATACTGGCAGATTGAACCCAGGGCCTCATGCATGGTTGTAAGTGCTGTATGACTGAGTTCCAACCCCAGCCCATTTTTCACTTTTTAAAAAATTATTTTGAGACAGGGTCTTGCTACATTACACAGGCTGCCTCTGGCCTCAAACTCAGGATCCTCCTCCTCCTTCTACCTCCGGAGTTGCTGGGATTATAGATATGTACCCAATGCACCAGACCTCTGGTTCCTTTCCTCAAACTAACTAAACACTCCAGCCTACATAGAACAGGTAATTAAGTCCCGTCATATCAGAAAACATAAATGTGCTCAGTACAAACTAAAAAAACATAAAAACAAACTTTATAAAATCAAGGTGTTTCTTAATATTTAGTATTCATCAATAACAAGGACTAGTTGTTGTTAGGTGCCATTGAGTCAGTGTCTGACTCATAGCGACCCTACATGCAACAGACAAAAAACACTATTGTCAGTGCTTCCCTGCTATTCATAAGAGTTTTCAACAGCAGATGGTGTTTTTTTGGGGGGAGTGGGTTGCTGGGTCCTTTTCCCAAGCCTATGGCACCTGGTATTCCCAGGCAGTCTCCCATCCAAGTACTAACCAGGCCCAACCCTGCTTAGCTTCTGAGATCTGATGGGATCAGACACCACAGTGGTACGGCTGCAGGCAAGAAGGACAACAGAAATTATTAAATACCCAACCAAATAAGCAAATAATAGTAATACAAAAAGCCCATGCTTTCAGTTTGTCTTAAATCTGTAACAGTCTTAGAAAAAGTGCAAGAAGGGTGGCACAAACCTGTAATCCCAGCAGTTTGGGAGGCAGAGGCAGGAGGATCGCAGGTTCGAGACCAGAGGCACTCTGCGTAACTTAGTGAGTCCCTGTCTCAAAAAGTAAAAAAATGGGCTGAAGGTGCAGCTCAGTGGTCCAGCACTTGCAGAGCATGCAAGCGAGAGGCCCTGGGTTCAACCCCGAAAAAAGAAAGAAAGAAAAAGAGCAAGAAGAGGAAATCAATGGACAGCACTGGAATTTGGCCTACAGGCAAGGTAAAGGGAAGGAAGGGCGTGCCTGCTGCTGCTAGAGGAAGTCCAGGCAACACCTTGCATTCTTAGAAGTGGAGGTGTAACTGACTCAATTGAGGGCAGGACTAATAGCCAGGTATGTGCAGCAAAAACCTGGAGTATCGCCCTGCTTTCTGCTCCAAGGAAATCCAGAGTTCCTATTTTCTTACCACTCAACAACAAAAAGATAAACAATCCAACTTTAAAAAGAACAAAGGACTTGAGTAGGCATTTCTCCAAAGAAGATCAATTAATGCCAATAAGACCATAAAAACATTTTCAGGCCAGGCGTGGTGGCACATGCCTATAATCCTAGCAACTCACAAGGTGGAGGCAGGAGGATGGCAGGCAGCCTCCATAATTTACCAAGAGCCTATCTCAAGGTAAAAAATAAAAAGGGGGCCGGGTGTGGTGGCGCATGGCTGTAATCCCAGCGGCTTGGGAGGTGGAGGCAGGAGGATCGTAAGTTCGAGACCAGAGGCAGTCTGTGTAATTTAGCGAGACCCTATCTCAAAAAGTAAAAAAAATTGGGCTGGGGGTGCAGCTCAGTGGTCCAGCACTTGCAGAGCATGCAAGTGTGAGGCCCTGGGTTCAACCCCAGTACCGGAAAAACAAAATAAAACAAAACAAAAATAAAAAGGGCCTGGGGGTGCAACTAAATGGTAGAGCACATGAAAAAGCATGTATGAGGCCCTGGGTTCAGTCCTCAGGACCCACGCCCCCCAAAAATCAATATTTCTAATTATTACAAAAATGCAAATTAAAACCACTAAGATAGCTATAATCAAAAACACAAAATAACAAGCATTGGGAAGGATGGGAAGAAACTGGAACCCTCATACACTGACAGTGGGAAAGTAAAATGGTGTAGCTATTGTGCCAGTTTGGGGCTGGGATTTAGCTGAACTGGTAGAGCGATGCTCCGCAGTCTCTGAGGTCCTGGCTTCAATTTCCAGCACTGCAAAAATGGGAGAAGGATGCAAAAATGGGTGAAGGATGTGGTAATCCATTCCCGAGGCAATCCTGAAACACCCATTGAATGGCTTCTTTCACTTAATTATTTTCAGGGTTCATCTATGTTGTAGCATCTATCAATAGATGAAAACCCCATGACGGTCACTATGAGTTGGGCATACTCGACGGCACCTAACAACAATAATTGTGGCAGTTTGGCCATCACTCAAGAAATTAAAACATAAAATTTCTACATGACCCAGCAATTCTACTCTGAGGTATACACCCGAGAAAAATGAAAACAAGTATTAAAACAAAAACTTGTGAATATTCACTGCAGCTTTATTCATAATAGCCCCAAAGCAGAAACAACATAGGTATCCATTAACTGATGGATTTAAAAACTGATATATTCGTATACTAGAATATTATTCAGACAAAAGAAGGAATGAAGTATTGATAGGTGCTACAACATAGATGAACCCTGAAAATAATTAAGTGAAAGAAGCCACACATAAAAATCTGCATATCATATGAACACCAACAATAGGCACTCTACAGAGACAGAAAATGGATTAATGGTTGCCATGTGTAAGGGGGACGGGGAAATGGGTTGTAACTGCTTAATGGTGACCATGATGAGTTTCTTTTTTGGGTGATGACAATGTTCTAGATCAGGGGTGAGGGTTATGGAGCACTGTAAATTTTATGTTACATAAATTTTACCTCCATTTTTTTTTTTTTTTTTAGAGAAAAGAATTGTTCTTCTCAAAATGCTGTACCACGGGGGTTAAGATACGACATTAATGTTCTGTGTCTATAAAGAAGGCACGGTAAAACAAGTTCCTGATGAATTATTTTCACAAGTCAATCAGTCTACACTCCACCCAAAAACTTAGAGTAATAAATTCACAAACTGGCTAATGTGAAATGAACTGACATATTAATTACTGAAAATTAACTTTAACGTTGTAAGCACAAGCGCTAAGCATTTCACATCAAGTTAATAAGGTACTCTGGGAAAGCCAGTGGACAAACAAGGGCAAGGAAACTTCTATGTGATCATATTACCATTTTCCAATCAAGTAACATATTTATACAACTAAAAAAATAGAGATATGGCAACCGGAAACCCATAAAAGGACCTAGAGACAGTGAAAACAAGCAAGAGCTCAAAGCCATGGCAAGCACAGATACATGACTCATAGGCACCGCCTGGGCTGATTTGTGTGGGTCAGCAGAGGGCAGAACTGGAGAACTACAAATATGCTTCAATATCAAAGAGCTATTTATAAAGTTTTCCAAAAACCTCAGTTCTCTTTTCACTAAGAAAAAGGAAAACTCAGTCATACCTTTCAGTATCACCCCAGAAAATACTATTCTCCGGCACTAAACTGAACTTCTGGATTAAACAGCCCAGGATCTTTGTTCACAGATGAATGTCCTCAGGAGCACTGAGAGGTCAGCTCCACATCACTTACTTCTCTATGCAGGGCAATTCAGAAATCAGATCATGATGAAATCACTCAACAGACCAAACGTCACAGCTGTCACTTGTCCCCCAACTCCACACCCACCAAGTTACCATAGAACTGGTGTAAACAGAAGGGAGTTTCATATCCTGTTAGCTCTGATCTAAGTAGCTGACATAATGCCAATTAAGTTTATAATGACATAGAGTAATAAAAGAGTCCTTGGCACAATTCTCTTTGCAAACATGATTCAAAGGGTGGTTTTCATTTTGCCCTTTCTTCAACTTCCAGATGCCAGGCCACTTAGAATCCACTCATAATCTCTTTACTCAAAGAGTTGGTGTGTAGGTGGCTTATCATTTCATAAGAAAAGGACCACAAATATTAGAGGGTCCAGCTTCTCGAAGAGGATCCAACCATCACCTAAGAATCTCCATTTTTTTTTTTCAGAATCAGAGTGAACAGTACAGTGGTTACCATCTAGAACCTATAATCCTATGTTCCCACTCTGATCCCTCACTCCTTCTCTGATTCTGATTCTAGCTCTGCAAAGAACATATGACGCCCATTTCCAAAGCATACGCAGAGGCCACCAAGTTCATGAGATGGCTTCAACACAGAGCCCATCACTATTAGGAAATAAGAGCAGCAAATTATCTGTGGGGACTTACATCCTCAAGCCCATCAACTAGCCCTAACGGAGGCTGTATTTATGCTTCTCAGAGAAGGAGTCACCAGGCACTCTGGTCATACTTACATGGTATGTACTGAAACTATCAATAGTGTATCCTACAAATAAAATATAGAAAATTACATGTTCTCATGAAATACCCTACAGCAGTTTAAAATGCCATGTGATACATACATTTATTAGTGTAGCTAGAGCTCAAAAAATTGCTGTTGAATGAAAAAATGTCATTTGTCTCATGTAAGATACATATATAACAAGGAATGGGAAGACACAAACCAAACTCTTCATAGTAGTTGCTTCTGGTCAATGGCAAGGAAGTTGGCACAGGAGTGGAAGGGATGCCAAAAAGGACTTGCATTTCAAGCACAGAGTTTCATTTTTGTCAAAAAAAAAAACAACAACCAAAAACAAACAAAAACCCCTAACATTTGTTAAGTGAGTGAATGCACAGGTATTTGTTAACTTTTATACATTTCTGTATCTGTTTTATTTATAAATTTAAAAAATATATCTTTTAGCTGGGTGTGGTAGTACACACCTGTAATCTCAACACTTAGGAGGATTCAGAGTTTGTGGCCAAGATGGGCTACATAGATGGGTGCCAGCCAGACTGAACTGTTAAAAAAATGTTTATAAGCACTTGGTGGCGATATGCTCAATCAATAATAACTGCTGAGCACCACCACGTGCAAATAATAAAGCCCTACATTTAGTGCATGTTTACCATGTGTGATTTATTATATGAAGTTACAAGGCAGGTATTGGGAGAGATGCTTATGTGCCTCCATTTTCATTAGCTGTAGTCTTGAAAAGACTACTCCCATGCGGATTGGCATGGGAGAGGAGACTGGCCCAACCTCCTCTGTTCTCCAAGGAGCTGCTCACCTACAAAGCCAAATATTTTCCTTGTAAGATTCACAGACAGGCTTTGCCTGCCTCTGTAGAGACTTGTGGTCATCCCACTTTTCCAAAGATTTGTTGGGTAAGTCCATCGACTCTATATGCCTCATTTTTGATCAGTATCCAGTATCAGAAGTCTATTATTGCTTCACACTAAGCCACATCCTTCCACCTAATCTTTATCAGTAATAAAGGTAAGACATAAATATATATGTATTTATATATATATATATATATATATATTTTTTTTTTTTTTTTTTTTTTTGGTGGTCCTGGGGGTTGAACCCAGGGCCTTGTGCGTCTGCATGCTTTACAAGTACTGGACCACTGAGCTGTGCCCCCAGCCCATTTTTTTGACTTTTTGTGACAGGATCTTGCTAAATTATGCAGACTGCTTCTGGTCTCAAACTTGTGATCCTCCCACCTCCGCCTCCAGAACCTCTGGGATTACAGGCGTGCGCCACCGCACATGGCTACAGGTTAGATATATTTTAAAAATGAAATTTTTATATCCATCTGCCTTTTAATTGGTTCTAGGCTTGAGCAGGAAATTAAATTGTTATTTAATGTCCCCACTAGCCCAACACCACTGTTGCTGCTACTTTACAGAGAAGTGCATTTAGGCTTAGAAACACTAAGTAATTTACCCAAGAAGGTAGTAAAAGTGGCAGAGTTAGAGTTTAGATTCATATTTATCTGATTCTAGAGTTCATATTCTCAGTTATTACGTCAAGGCATTATACAGAGCAAAAATAAAAAACAATACATATTACTTGCTAAGTATCCCCAAGATAAACTAAAAATTATTCAAAAGTTGAAATTTTTCTTAGTACATACTTAGACATCAAAGAGAGCAGGAAAGTGTGTGTGCATATATGTGAATGTGCATAGGGAGTAGTAACGGTACATACTAGTTCATTTAAAGTACAAGAGCTAAATCCTGCCAAACCAGACATGGTAGCACATACCTGTAATACCAGCATTCAGGAGGCTAAGGCAAGAGGATACAAAGTTTGAGACCAGCCTGGGGCTACATATTAAGAACCTGCCTCAAAAAAAAAAAAACTTCAAACTATCATATCTTGAGTAAAATTTAAGGGAAATGGGTATTTCTGTGAATGGAAGGAAACATACCTACTGGTTTTGAACTAGTGAAGGTTAAAAGGTCCCTGAAGGGATTTGATGTGTTCAGTCCTCCTTCCAGCGGTGAGGTCCCACAGACAAAGAGTACTTAGCTCTAAACTAATCTGATGTTAGAATTCTACCTTCTGCATTCCCTCTCAAGGAGCAAAAATTTGCTTCGCTCAGCCAACTAGGCCTGTCCAGCTTCACGGTCAGTGCTTGTAAAGGCAGGCCACAAAGTACTTGCAACTCAGGACTAAAATCTGACAGGTCCTGTTGCCATGATAAAGTCATTGTCCTGCACTGCCCATGAAAAAGCAGTCCCCTAACCGTGAAGGGAATTGGTCCCAATCCTTAAGTTTGGACCCTTTTCAGCAGAGGCTTGCCCACATGAGTAGCCACCCAGTTTTCTGCACTCACACTACACACTGCCCACACCTCTGTAGAGCACTTCACATTCACTGTAGTAACCCATGGCTCCGTGCATGAATCCTGACCTTTCTCTACTTATCCTTTTCTCTTAGCTAATCACATCCAGTTCTTTGAGTTTAAATGCCATCTATAAACTGACAATTTATAGACAATTACTTTGTTGTTCCTTTGCATGTATGCACATGCGCATTTGTGTGCTGAGGATCGCCTCATTTGTGCTAAGTACACACACTACCACTGACCTATACTCCTAAACCCCTGAGATAATTCTTAACTTTATTTTCCCAATCTAGAGTTCTAGATTCATACATCCAACCGTCTATTCTACACTTTTCCTTGAGTGTCTAGTAGTATCTCAAATATAACATGGCCCAAAATAAACTTTCACTTTGCTTTATTATTTTATTTTTTGAGACAAGATCTCACTGCAAAGCCCACGCTGGCCTCAAATTCACAATCTTTTTGCCTTGATTTGTTATTGTTATTATTATTATTATTATTATTATTATTATTATTATTATTGGTGGTGGTGGTGGTGGTGGTGGTGGTGGTACTGGGGAATGAACCCAGTGCATATTTAGCAAGTGCTCTACCACTGAGCTGCACCTCCAGTCCCGTTTTTTAGTTTTTATCTTGAGACAGGGTCTCACTAAGTTATACAGACTGCTTCTGGCCTCAAACTTACAATCTTTCTGCCTTAGCCTCCCATGATACTGAGATTACAGTCTTTTGTTTGCTTTTAAAATTAGTTTTAAAAACTGGGAATAGTGGCACACACATGTAATCATAGCACTTGTGAGGCTGAGGCAGGAGGATTAATATGAGTTCAAGAACAACCAGGTCTACAGAGTGAGTTCCAGGCCAGCCTGAGCTACAGAGACCCTATCTCAAAAAACATTAAAGGGGGGGGGGGGCTTTGAAAGTTGAAAATTGACTAGGAAACACTGATTTATGAATTAGCAATAGCACATCTATTCCTATAAACATGTAGGCATGCCTGCAGCAGGCTAATTACCGTGGAACCAAGTACACACAGAATGCTGTGTGCAAACCACAATGTATGAATCACATTGGCACTGGGAATAGCTACTTGCCCAAAGTAAGCAGTACTTAAAGTGAGTAGAAGCAATGCTGATTTCATTCATTTTACCCTCCATGCCTTTTCCTTAGATCTTTCCAGCCTCATTTTCCACTCCAACCTTGAATCCAGTTACCACTTTGATATAAGCTTTTGTCTCTACCTCTGATTAGAAATACCCTCTCCTCTGCCTCAGCTCCACTCTCCCCTCTGCTTCAGAATTCCAGCTGACCTTCAAAGCCTCAATGAAATGCCCCCTCTCTCCTGTGGACCAATCTCAGACCTTTCCAACAGAAGAGTGGATGTTCTATGCAGGAGGAAAGAAAATTATTCCTTAATCACAAGTCCAAAATTTTAATCTTTATTGACCCTGCTCTTTTGCCACTACCCCCAATAATTTTGTTTCTATATTAAAAATCTATCCACAGTCTGATCATCTCCACTGCTACCATCCTGGTCCAACCTGCCAATGTCTCTCACCCTTTCATGAAACTAGGTAGTAAGGTAGGTTGGTGACTTAAGGAATGTGTAACAGAAAGCATTCCCAAAGCCTAAAGTGTCTAATGGTTAGATGCCAAAGCTTTAAATGACTACAAGGATTTCCATTAGTATAGACTTTCTCAAGATATTTCCATGTCCTCCCTGCAACAATCTCTAATAAAAACAGTCCATTTTTTTCCCCTTTGGTATTAAAGTGGTAAAATTCAGACCCCACCCACTCCCCAAAAAAACTACATAAAGGAAAAGAATTTCAGATGAAACTTTAGTACACAAAAATCAGTGACTTCAGAATATAAAAATCAGTAAACTCTCAGGTGAGTCAACAAAGAATGTAAACCACCAAAAATATAAGTGAAAATCTGATCCTGGTTTTCATACAAGCCACCACTGCTAAATACATAGCAAGGAATAGGAAAGGCATTTAAATCATTCCTTCAGCAATCTTACCACAGCTTCACAAACAAGTACTAGATTGCTATCTCTACTTTAAGGAAAGTTGTTTCTATTATTAGGGAGACATTAAGGACAAAGAGGTCCAGAGCCAAATCAAAGCAGAGCTGGCAATGTGGGTTAATTCTGTCAAACAATGTGACTCAGAACACTGACTGAGTTAGAAGAGAGTACTAAATAGAAAGATCTCTTTACTTATACACTACCTCCCCCATTTCTAACTGCCACCCTCCCTCTCTCACTCTCACAAGTTAACTGTACATTTTCACTGTCAAATGCCACATTAAAAGACCAGCAAAATACCACAATTGCCTGGTTAATCTCTGGCACAACCACTGAATCATAGCATACTCTTTGACCTCCCAGGCTCTGGCTCTCCACTATAAGTGGATGTGGGTATGCAAGCCCTATAGAGTTTGGGAAAAGAGAAAGCTCCATGTCCTTGTCAGCACTTTAAACAAAAAAACCCATTCAATGAGAATGGCACCATGTTCCTTCTGCCCTTTCTCCCTAGGAACTAAATTAAACAGATTACAGACAGTAGCAAGAGCTGGCCTTAGAACAGCCTCCCCCTTATTTGTTATTTTTAGCAATTTAGTCTGACAACGCCTGACAACTAAACATGCCTAGAATAGCTAAAGGGAGGGGGGATTATCAGATACTACCAGGAAAAAAAAAAAAAAAAACCCCACTAGTCATCACTTCCTCCAACCCTAAGAATCGTTTTCCATGTCTTTATAGCATCATGCAGTTTGAGCCTTTAGAGTCACATATCAAAACAGTGTGTATAAAATACCAGTGGAAACTGATAAGATTTCCTGATCTGGAGTATTATTCCACCCTCACATGCATTTTCTTAAAAACAAAAGCAGAAGCACATGAACTAATTTTTTTTTATACAAAAGTTAGGAATACAATGCATCAGTGTCCATTCTGGAAAAATTCCCTCACAAGATAATTATGTACTCAAAAGAATGGCTTTGTGAATAGTGATGGAATTCAAATATTTTTATTATGCTGATGGCAGGTGAGAGATCAAGACAAAGTAAGATTGGAGAGCCTCTTCCAATTAACCACAATTAGCAATGTGGCATTATCCCTAGACATTTTATTTATAAATGAAAGCAAAAAAAAAAAAAAAATCTCTAAAAACTAAACAGGTAAAATAAAAATGTTGTTGTTGGGTGCCAGTGAGTCAGGTCCAACTCATAGTGACCCTATGTACAACAGAAGGAAACACTCCCTGACAACTATCCCATGCCTGGCACTATGTCAGTGCTTCTCTGCTATTCATAGGGTTTTCATGGCAGATTGTTTTGGGATTGTATTGGGAGTGAGCTGCCAGGTCTTTTGTTTTTGTGGTGCTAGGGATTGAACCCAAGGCCTCAGAATACTCTACCAACTGAGCTAAACCCCAGCCCCCAAATAAAAATTGTAAAGCTCTAAGAAAATAATATAACTGTCTACATCAGTAAATTAAAACTTGTAAAGACACTAGGGTTTTTTGACTTTTTTGTTTTGTTTTGCAGTACGTAGGGCCTCACGTAGGGCCTCACACATGTTTTTGCAGGCACTCTACCACTAAGTCTGAGCCCCATCCCCACTTCATTTTTTATATTTTGAGACAAGGTCTCACTAAATTATGCAGGCTGCCTCTGGCCTCAAACTTACAATCCTCCTTCCTCTGCCTCCTTGGTCCCTGAGACTACAAACCTGTGCCCCACAAAAATACATCTTATAAAAATTGACATGATACAATTTATAAAATGCCCATGTACACTCAAAGAATCTAAGTTTATCAACATTTTCTGAACACAGCGATATCAGTGCCAATATTCTAAGTATCGTGTATTTTTATAAGGCAGTATAAGATAAAGCACTACAAATGAATAAAATGATGCCTTCCTGGGTTTGATAACATATAACATATATATATGTTATCAACACATCTCTATCCAAAAGTTTGTATCTCTAAAACAGATGATGCCTAAAATATACTACCTTTAAGCCAACATGTGCACATGTGTGTGACTTAAGTGACTACTACAAAGACATCAAAAGAGATACCACCATCTTATTTCACATTTTAGATGGCTACATTAGAGGTAGACAGCTAGTGTTATTAGCTTCAGAAATAGGGTTCTCATTAACTTTTTAAAATAAAGTAATGATCTGGATATGAAAGCAAACTTTTTTTTCTTTGCTTCTTGCCATCTTTTCCTTTAAAATGACAATTCAGAAAGAGACAAAGGTTATAATGACAATAGAAATGACTGGAGTGACCCCAAAGAGCTTCTAATCCATTGATACAGGTGTGGCCTTCCCCACATTGAGCAACCACTTTTCTTCTTCTGGTCAGTATCTATTACTTCAGATTGGAGGATACTTGTGATATGTGAGCAGAGATAGACTGATCAGAGTAAGAATCTAGGGTAAGTATACTGATTAATTTCTCATTAGCAGCTGTGCATGATGGTACACACCTGTTATCCCAGCACATGGGAGGCTGACGCAGGAGGACTGACACAAATTCGATGCCAGCGTGGTCTACATAACAAGTTCCAGGCCAGCCTGGGATACAGAGCAAGATGCTGTCACAAATAACAAAAAACAAGAACAGTTTTCTCCTTAGCATACAGTTACAAGAGCGAGGAGGTATGCATTAACATGAAAGAAAATTCAAAGTTTTACACATAAAAAGAAATCATTTTCTAGGCATCCTGAAAATGACTTGAAGAACCCTCAGGCAAGGGAAGGAGAGAGAAGTATAACCCATCTAAAGCATATAACAGCAATGGTTTAGGTCAGTAATTCTCTGCAGCATTCAAAGAGATAGTCTAGTATGGACACAGTAGGTATTCCATGGAGGGAAACAAGGTACCCTGGGAATGCACCAAAAAGAAAAGAATAACAATCAAGATGCAAAAAACTAAAGTCTGGACTAACTGGAATGCAAATCCAATTACCTCAAGTCTTTTACCTAAACCATAAAATGAAGATGCACCATCAGGAATCAGATCAAATGTGGGGGTGGGGGGCACATATGTATGTAAAATATTTGTGATGTGTATATTACAGATAAATAAGAAAGGCTATCTAGCTAAAAGGACACGTCTTTGTTTACATCTAAGTTCTCATCAGACCAAAAATACTCCCACTGAGGAAATGAAACACATCACTAGTATTTCACATCTAGTTTACACTAGAGCAAATTTTAGCACTCAGATCATAACACATATACACTGACCTGGGCACTAATAAAATTGACAATAAGGAATAGTCAACCAGAGAAAGAACATATGTGGGGCTTTGGGGTACCTCTGCCTACTCTCCTCTGAAAGCCATAAAAGAGCTATATTAAGCTTTAAGACATCGAGACATAGAGATTTTATATATATATATTATATATATATATGTATGTGTGTGTGTGTGTATATATATACATATACACATATATACATATATATGTGTGTATATATATATATATATATATATATATATATATACACACACACACACACACATACATACATGCTCTGGGGTTTCCCACCACCAAGTTCTTATAGACTTAAGTCTGAAATAACTGAAAATTATTTAAAAACAAACATCCATTTTTATAAGTTTTGAGGATGTAACTGAACTCTATAAAGAGAGAACTATTCATCATCTGAAATCTCAATGTATGTGACAGTAAGAGAAATCACTTGACCCAAGAGTCAAACAACACAGAAAAGAAATTAAGTTAGCAACTTGCAATGACCATTTTTAAATTTCAAAAGAAACAAAGAAAAAGACACTCATAAATGCCTAGCAATAGCTCAGTTGGTAGAGCACCACTGGTCTGGGGTTTAAATACCAGCACCACAAAAAATGGAAGAAGGACATGGCAATCCACTCCCGAGGCAATCCTGAAACAATCAGCCATTGAAAACCCCATAAGGGTTGCTATGCGGGACACAACTGAAAGGCACCTAACAACAATTAGCAACTATTGAAGGTGGGAAATCATCCAGCTAATTTTTAGAGACTTTTTTTTTTTTTTAAAGTTTTTGGTGGTATTTGGGGGCTGAACCTAGGACCTTGCACCTACTTTACAAGAGCTCTACCACTGAACTGCATCCCCATTTTTTTAGTGTTTGAGTCAGGGTCTCACTAAGTTATACAGGCTGTCTCTGGCCTTGAATGTGCTATAGTCTCACCTCACTCTCCCAAATGGCTGGGATTACAGGCACATGCTACACTTGGCCCATGTTATACTTCTTTCCAGGACTCAAACTCTCCTAGGGTGAGGGTAAGAGGTAGTTTCTGAAAAATATTTCCCCCAGTAAGAGGCTGAAATAAACTGTATAAATGCTCCATAAAACCCATTAAGGATAAAAATGGATGGTCTGCCCAGTATGTTTTGTTTTTCCCAGTGCTAGGGAGTTGAACCCAGAGCCATGCACATACTTTGTAAGTGCTCTACCACTGAGCTGCACCCTAACCCCTTTTTTATTTTTTATTTTGAGACAAGGTCTCGCTAAGTTACATAGGCTGCCTCTGGCCTCAAACCTGGGATCCTCCTGCATCCACCTCTCAAGTGGCCAGGATTACAGGCCCTGGTACTTCTATATAATGTGATACCAGATAGTAATGAAAATGAACAAATCACAACCTCAGGTAAGAAGTACTTCACAAACACATGCTGAACAAAAGCAGCAAGGCAAAAAAGAATTTAGAGTAATTTTATTCATGAATTTTGAAAACAGGCCATAAGTAAATTATTCTGTTTTAGGGATACATGTGCAGGCAGTAAAACTATATTTATTTTTATTTGTTTGTTTTTTGTTTTTGGAACCGGGTCTTGCTGGAGAGCCCAGGCTGTCCTGGAACTCAATATGTAGCCCAGGCTGGGCTAGAACTCGTGTTAATCCTCCTGCCTCAGTCCTCTGAGTGCTGGGATCCTAGGCATGTGCCACCTGCCTGGCTCTAAACTACATTTTTTAAAAATGAAATAATCATCATGAAAGTTAGGGCAGTGGTTACCTCCAGGAAGCAAGCAGACAAGGGATGGCAGTGTGACTGGGGAATAGGAAACAAAACAGAGTGGGGCAGCTCTGTAGTCTTGCCAATATTTGATTTCTCAGACTGATAATTGTTACAGGTATCTGCCTTATAATTATGGATCAAGCTATATATAAATTATTTACTATACATTTCTATAAGTACTATATCTCACTACAAAATGAGTAACAGACTAAAATTTTAATGGATTCTAAACTGAGTTGAGGAGCTGGGATTTAGCTCAGTTGGTAAAGCGCTACTATGCAGTCTCTAAGGGCCCAAGTTTGATGCCTAGCACTGCAAAAATGGGAGAAGGACGTGGCAATCCACTCCCAGGCAACCCCAAAACAACCAGCCATTGAAAACTCTATAAGGGTCACTATGAGTCGGACACGACTTGATGGCACCTAATAACAACAACAAACTTGAGTTACGCAAAGACCTGAACCATACGGTATATTTCTTGTTTTATGTTTTAAAAACATCCTAGTGGTATGCCTGTAATTCCAGCATTCAGGAAGCTAAGGCAGGAGGATTGTGAGTTTGAACCCAGACTAGACTACACAGTGAGACCCTGCCTCAAAAACAAAACAAAACAAAATAAATTGTTCTAACATTGGCTCTGCTCTGACCTGCCCAATCTCCTCACTGAAAACACAGATAAAAATCAGTGCCTACCACACAGGAGAGTCTACCTGACGTTACCTCCAAAGAGGGCTCCCATTGCAGAATAGTATCAGCTCAAAAATGAAGTATCTAAAGCAAAAGTGGACATCCATCCAAATGCCACCCATGCAATGGAAAAATCACCCTCAATAGGCAGGGTAAAATTTCCTCAATCATGGAAATTCCTCCAAAACATGTTCTCATCAGAATATCAGAACCAAGCCAACTGCAGAGTGTCAGGCACCACCTACCCAGTTCTCTCATCACTTTTCTTCCTACGTATTTCATGAACCACTGTCTGACCAAAATTGTCATTTTTGTGGTAGACTCAGGACACTGAGTCTACAGAATTTTACACAATTTTCTTAGATTTTACTTATAAGCCTGGGCTGGAGAGCTATTTCAACAACAATGGGATTGCAACACTCTGCGTCAGAAGTGACACTAAGCAAGGAACCTAGAACCCTGGATTTCCTTATTCTTATTCTGTTATTGCTGACCTAAGCAGGGTGGTGGAAGGGGTGGTAACCCTGCTGGAGATAGAGGGGAAGGAGGCTGGTTAACGCATATATGTATGTACCTATAGAGAATTTAAGTTGAAGGTAGATGAGCCTGAAGCAGTAATTATTTGCCTCCCACCTGAAAAAAGAGAACATCAGGGACTGATGGCCAAAATGTGTTCAAAAATATAGCTGAATGAAGCCGGGAGTGGTGGTACACACCTGTAATCTCAGCGACTCAGGAGGCTGAGGCAGAATTGCAAGTTCAAGGCCAGACACAGCCAGTGTAACTTAGTGAGACCCTGTCTCAAAAAAAAAAAAAAAAAAAAAAAAAAAAA